>JALGBA010004120.1:247500-316122 GCA_023970755.1 Azemiops feae | reverse complement strand
ACAAGTAAACCTCTCACAAATCAACACATAAACCCACCCTCGCCGTACTCCACCCAATGCCTAGACCGAGCATGATTGTTATTGTGTTTCTTAGGAAGAGGATCGATGGGACATGTGGTCCAAATACAATGCAGGGAGAATATTCCCATATAACAAATCCCGTTTATTGATTCCCCCCCCCCCGTTCTATCATCGTACCTGCACATCTTCAATCAGGATGGAGTACTTAATCTGGTGTGACTCCAGAAGGACTTTCACAGCCTGGAGACCAGCAAAGGGTACCTGGAGATCGACGGGTTCTTCGGGGTGCGAGGGAGACCGCCAGAAATTCAGCTGAGAAGAACGAGTAAAGCCAGTGAAGGAGGCAAGGTCATTTCCAAGCATGCCGTAAAAATGACAGAAAAATCCCCATTTGTAAAGGAAAGGGCTACAGGTAATCTTTCTCAACTTACAACAGTTCATTTAGGACTGGAGGCTAAAACATATATAAAGAACGGTTGCTGGAATTGGGTATGTCTAGTTTAATGAAGAGAAGGACGAGGGATGACAGGATAACAGTCTTCCAATATCTCAGGGGCTGCCCCAAAGAAGAGGGAGTCAAGCTATTCTCCAAAGCACCTGAAGGCAGGACAAGAAGCAACAGATGGAAACTCATCAAGGAGAGAAGCAACCTAGAACTAAGGAGAAAGTTCCTGACAGGGAGAACAATTAACCAGTGGAACAACCTGCCTCCAGAAGCTGTGAATGCTCCAACACTGGAAGCTTTTAAGAAGAGACTGGACAGCCATTTGTCCGAAATGGTATAGGGTTTCCTGCCCAAGCAGGGGGTTGGACTAGATGACCTCCAAGGTCCCTTCCAACTTTAATAATAATAATAATAATAATAATAATAATAATAATAATAATAATAATAATAATAATAATAATAATAATAATAATAATAATAATAATAATAATAATAATATATTGTGACCATTCAAAGTTACAGCGGCACTGAAAAAAGTGGGACTTTATGATCATTTTTCACTTATGACCGTCGCAGCCTCCCCGTGGTCAAGTGATCAAAATTCAGACGCTTGGCAACTGACTCATATTTATGACGGTTGCTGTCTCCTGGGGTCACGTGATCCCATTCTGCGACCTTCGGTTGAGGAAATTTAATGGGGAACCTGGATCTGCTAACAACCAGGTTATTAAGTTACACAAATATGGATGCCACAGGATTTTATTTTGCTGTTTGGGGGGGGGGGGTAGGAAAGCGTGTACATGTTTTGAGACCCAAAACTTCAGTTGCTAACCGAGACGGTTGTTAAGTGAGTTTGGCCCCATTTTACGACCTTCGTGGCCACAGTGGTTAAGCGAAACACTGCAGTCGTTAAGTGAGTGACACGGTTGTTAAGTGAATCTGGCTTCCCCCTTGGCTTTGCTTGTCAGAAGGTCACAAAAGGGGGATCATATGGTCCCACGTCATTGCAACCGTCACAAGTACATGCCAGTTGCCAAGCATCCGAAATTTTGATCATGTGAATACCAGGACGCTGCAACGGTCGTAAGTATGAAAACTGGTCATAAGTCACTTTTTCAGTGGCATTGTGACTTCAAACGGTCATTAAGCAAATGGACTACCTGAAACACTAGCTGAGGATGGAAATATTATAATAATAGAGTTGGAAGGGACCTTGGAGGTCATCTAGATTCTAGTCCAACCCCCTGCTCAGGCAGGAAACCCTATACTATTTCATAGAAATGGCTGTCCAGTCTCTTCTTAAAAACTTCCAGTGTTGGAGCATTCACCGCTTCTGGAGGCAGGTTGTTCCACTGGTTAATTGTTCCAATTGTCAGGAAGTTTCTCCTTAGTTCTAGGTTGCTTCTCTCCTTGATTAGTTTCCATCCGTTGCTTCTTCTCCTGCATCCTGGTGCTTTGGAGAATAGCTTGACTCCCTCTTCTTTGGGGCAGCCCCTGAGATACTGGAACACTGCTATCATGTCCCCCCTCGTCCTTCTCTTCGTTAAACCAGACATTCCCAATTCCAGCAACCGTTCCTTGTATGTTTTAGCCTCCGGTCCCCTGATCATCTTTGTTGCTCTTCTCTGCGCTCTTTCTAGAGTCTCAACCTCTTTTTTACATCGTGGTGACCAAAACTGGATGCCGTATTCCAGGTGTGGCCTTGTAAAGTGGTATTAACTCTTCACGTGATCTTGATTCTATCCCTCTGTTAATGCAGCCTAGCACTGTGTTGGCTTTTTTGGCAGCTGCAGCACACGGCTGGCTCATATTTAAGGGATTGTCCACTAGGACTCTGAGATCCCTCTCACAGTTGCTACTATTGAGCAAGGTGCCACCTATATACTCTTCCATGACTGCAATCTTTTGACCCACTTATTTTGGGGTACAGAAGGCCAACCCAACAAACGCTTTAGAAGTGCACACCTCCACACTCGCAGCCTGTTAGACAACCTGGGAGGAAGTTAAACCAGCTTTTTCTACACAGCAACCTACACTTCATCCCATCCTGGGATGGTTCACATCCTAGGTGTGTGTGAGTCACTTAAGGTCAGAAGTATTAATTTAATCAGAATGCAGGGAGTCCTCAACGTATAACCATTTGCTTAGTGACTGCGTGAGGTTACCACGGCACTGAAAACAAAAATGACTTAGGACCGTTTTTCACACTTATGACCACTGCAGCATCCCCAGGGTCACACAATCAAAATTCAGACGCTTGGCAACTGACTCATATTTACGACGGTCGCAGTGTCCCGGGGTCACGTGATTCCCCTTTTGCAACTTTCTGACAAGCAAAATCAATGGGGGAAGCTGGATTCACTTAACGACCAGGTTACTAGCTTAACAACCGCAGTGATTCACTTAACAACGGTGGTAAGATAGGTCGTAAAATGGGGCAAAACTCACTTCACACTGCCTTGCTTAACAAGAGAAATTTGGGGCTCAATTGTGGTAGTAAGATGGAGGATTACCTGTCCCAGAATTGTTACCCTTGTGCAAATTCCTGCCTGAGCAGGGGGTTGGACTAGATGACCTCCAAGGTCCCTTCCAACTTTATTATTATTGTTGTTGTTGTTGTTGTTAATCGCACAGTCAGCCAGATGTCTTTTATTATTATTATTAATAATAACAATAATAATAACAACAACAATAATAACAACAATAATAATAATAATAATAATCGCACAGTCAGCCAGATGTTCAGACTGGATTTGGCATTTTTGTCTACCTATCGAGTCCTTCCCAAGGGCCTGGGATAGGCAGATGTGGGTGTTTTGTTGTTATTACAGATTTCGTCGCAGGATGGAAGCAGTTCCTAGTAAGGCCGCCTTTTGCAATTGACAGATGGCGAATTTGTCAATGCTGATGATGGTGTTCAAGTGGTGCTCCAGTTGTTTTGGGATTGCACCCAAGGCGCCTATTACTATTGGTACTACCCTTGCTTGCTTTTGCCAGTCTATTTCTAGTTATTATTATTATTGTTGTTGTTGTTATTATTATTAATTCACACACCTGGAGATGTTTCAGGCCTCCCAATTCTTTCAGCAAATCCACCTGTTCCTCGTTGCACGGCTTCAGGTGGAGAACCTGGTCACTGAAAGAGCCAAAAATCAAAGCAATGGGATTAGTGGTTCGTCCAGTTTGCCCCGTTGTTGGGCGTTGTGTATTTACTCGCCCATCATTGGGTGTCGCCCTTTAGGAGGTCAATCCAACTGGCGGTGGAGGCAGTTTTGGGGATAATTACACCATGAACACAAGAGGGGGGCCATTTGCAGAGGTATGACAGGCAGTCCTCGACTTACGACTGCAACTGAGATCAAAATTTCTGTGGCTAAGCAAGACGGTTGTCAAATTATTTTCCCATTTCACAAGCTGCCTTGCCACACTTGTTAAGGGAATCGCTGCCATTGTTAAGACAGACAGTTGTTAAGTGGACCTGGCTTCCTCGTGGACTTTACTAATTATGTAAAACTGCCACCGTTCCTCTCTATTTGTCCAAAATGGTATAGGGTTTCCTGTCTGAGCAGGGGGTTGGACTAGATGACCTTCAAGATCCCTTCCAACTTTATTATTATTTGTCTGTTGTATTTAAAAGCCCCCGTAAGTTATAAAGGCGAAATAACAACCTGTGGCAGGAAAGGTAAGAACCGGCTATTCCCAGGACAGGCAGACCCGTTATGTCAACCTGAAACAGATGAGTCAGTCAATGCTGGCTGGCTGAGGAATTCTGGGAATTGAAGTCCCCAAGTCTTAAAGTTGCTAAGTTTGGAGGACCCCTGAACAGAGGAATTCTGGGAGTTGAAGTCCCCAAGTCTTAAAGTCACCAAGATTGGACACTCCTGTCTGGGGAATTCTGGGAGTTGAAGTCCCCAAGTCTTAAAGTTGCTAAATTTGGAGGACCCCTGACGGAGGAATTCTGGGAGTTGAAGTCCCCAAGTCTTAAAGTTGCTAAGTTTGGAGGACCCCTGAACAGAGGAATTCTGGGAGTTGAAGTCCCCAAGTCTTAAAGTCACCAAGATTGGACACTCCCGTCTGGGGAATTCTGGGAGTTGAAGTCCCCAAGTCTTAAAGTTGCTAAGTTTGGAGGACCCCTGACGGAGGAATTCTGGGAGTTGAAGTCCCCAAGTCTTAAAGTTGCCAAGTTTGGAAATCCCTATTCTAGGCTCAGAAAAGAACAGCCCACCGTTCATTACTTCAAAGGAGCGGAAGGAAAAGCCCTACCATTTATTTCGTGGCTGAATTAAAGCCACTTCTCCAGCCGTGATGCATCTTTCCTCAACGCAGGGTTTCTGGAGAATATTAATTGCTAAATGCTTTTCTCCAAAGTGCTGACTGCGACAATCTGTTCCCATCTCAGCTTGATTGGAAATGTGAGGAGGTACATTTTACTCAATGCTTAAGGAAGAGACATGTCTGAGGATGAAGCAGTGGGGAGTAACGGCTGCCTGGACAAAACCGGGAAAGGAGGCGATGTTAAGCCAAAGTTTGCAAACTTCACTGATTAGTGGGAAACACCTGCAAGGTTTGATTCACAACAAACCAGAGACAGAATAAACAGAGTTGGAAGGGACCTTTGAGGCCTTCTAGTCCAACCCCCTCTATACCATTTCAGACAAATGGCTGTCCAGTCTCTTCTTAAAATATCCTCCAGTGTTGGAGCAGCCACAAATTCTAAAGGCAAGCTGTTCCACTGGTTAATTATTCTCAATGTCCAGAAATTTCTCCTCATTTCTAGATTGGATATCAACAACAACAACAATAGTAATAATAATAATAAAAAGTTGGAAGGGACCTTGGAGGACATCTAGTCCAACCCCCTGCTCAGGCAGGTAACCCTATACCATTTCGGACAAATGGCTGTCCGGTCTCTTCTTTAAAACTTCCAGTGTTGGAGCATTCACCGCTTCTGGAGGCAGGTTGTTCCACTGGTTAATTGATAAATGCCTCTCCATTGTTTCTTGTCATGCCCTCAGGTGCTTTGGAGAACAGGAATAAACAGAACAGAAATAAATGGATTTCTTCCTAAAATCGGAGCACATTTGTGAATACAGTAGGTGGATAGCCCAGACTGGTGCAAAGCCTTTGCTGAAGGGTTGCACATTGCCTTAAACCAAGGGTTTCCTGCCTGACCTGCCGGGGGGGGGGGGGTTGGACTAGAAGACCTCCAAGGTCCCTTCCAACTCTTGTTTATTCTGTTGTCTGTGTTTTACTGAACTCATGAAACACACTATAGTAATCCACAATCAAGCAGACCACAATGCAGGAATCCAGCCGGCACCTATCAGATTTGACATCCTAGGAGAGCTTGAAGGTTTCCTTGAGGTCATCTAGTCCAACCCCCTTGCTCCCTGCAGACATCCAAATTAAAGCACCCTCCGCAGGGGGTTGCGTCAACTTTCGCTTCAACAAATCCAGGAAAGAGAACCCACCACTAGACCAGGGGTCACCAAACTTGGCAACTTTAAGACCTGTGGACTTCGACTCCCAGAATTCCCCCAGCCAGCATAGCTGGCTGGGGAATTCTGGGAGTCGAAGTCCACAAATCTTAAAGTTGCCACGTTTGGAGACCTCTGCACTAGGCAATTGGTGCATTCTAACACAGACCAGCATGCAAGCCAGCTCACCCTTCAAAGGTTTCCAGGCTCCAGGTGACCCCAAGCAAAACTCCAAACAACAGGATCAGCTTCATGGTGGAAAGTTCCAGAAACAGGAGGATTGAGGTCCAGGTGGGCTGTATTTATGGGAACGTGTCCCTGCTAATTTACTCCCAGGTCATGTTCTAAAAGGGCTGCATCTGCTCAAATTCCCAGGTAGGAGTAACGCCCTTGCAGGACTTATTGCCAAGAACAACGTAAGAGTGATAATGAAAGGTTAGAAGAATTGTTTGATTAGCAACACATGTGTAGCCACACACCCCATTCTCGGTCCTCGAATTGCCCAAGGCTAGTTTGACAAGAGTGGAACACTTTTTTCTCCTCCTCCGGGGGAAACACATATTTTTAAGGGAAGGTTGAGTTGTGGGTCCACCTAACCTCACAAAAGGGTGAAATGAAAGCTGAGTCAGCTTTCTGGTTGTCTTCTTTCAATGTGGGCAAAATTCTGGGAGCTGAAGTCCACCCATCTTAAAGTGTGATGGCTGAGGAATTCTGGGAGCTGAAGTCCACCCATCTTAAAGTGTGATGGCTGAGGAATTCTGGGAGCTGAAGTCCACCCATCTTAAAGTGTGATGGCTGAGGAATTCTGGGAGTTGACGTCCACCCATCGTAAAGTGTGATGGCTGAGGAATTCTGGGAGTTGACGTCCACCCATCTTAAAGTGTGATGGCTGAGGAATTCTGGGAGTTGACGTCCACCCATCTTAAAGCAGGCCGGCTGGGGAATTCTGGGAGTTGAAGTCCACCCATCTTAAAGCAGGCCGGCTTGGGAATTCTGGGAGTTGAAGTCCACCCATCTTAAAGCAGGCTGGCTGGGGAATTCTGGGAGTTGAAGTCCACCCATCTTAAAGCAGGCTGGCTGGGGAATTCTGGGAGTTGAAGTCCACCCATCTTAAAGCAGGCCGGCTGGGGAATTCTGGGAGTTGAAGTCCACCCATCTTAAAGCAGGCTGGCTGGGGAATTCTGGGAGTTGGAGTGGCTGAGTTTGAGAAACACTGCTTTAGAGCTTAGCCTCTCCCTTACTAAGTTTTGAAAAGATCTGGCTTTCTGCCGGATCAAAATCCCTTTGGGATTGATTGCTATTAGGGTCTTGTGTTATTGTGACTATACATTTCTATGTATTTTGTTTTTAATCCAATTAAAGTATCAGTTAATAAATGTTCAGAACCGCAGTACATAATCTCAGCAAATAAATGTGCTGATTTCAACTGCAAAATGAATTATACCAGGATCAGGTGTGCAGAACTGGGTCTCTCTCTGCTGCAATAGAAAGAACACGCTAGCAAGGTTTATGCGTCACATTAAATTACAGCGTGGCTTATTCAGTTTGGGTTGAATGGGTTCAATGACCCCAGACCTATTGTTGGTTTACAAACAGGGTTTCTATTTTGAACAAACCCACCATAGTTAACAAGCCATGACACAGGAAAGTGTGCAAATGCAGACACTGACAAAGCACACATACACTCAGAATTCAAATGTATTCGCGGCCTGAATCTATTGCTCCAAGTGTGTGCACATTTTCCTTGAGAATTTTTATTTTATTTTTTATTTTAAAAAGGAAGGAACGATGCCCAGTGCTACTTCTAAGAAACTCAAGACATTTCCAAGTGTATTGCCATTATTTTCCAATGATAAAGTTTATTAAAAAAATAAACACTGAGCTGACGCATATGCTGCACAGCTGTCACAATTCACAGCCTGCCCGGCCTTGGGAGGGGATCTGGCTGGAAAAAAATAACACTGCATGCTGAATGTAGTAAGCACACAGACACACACACACACAGGCACACAAATTCACACACTCACAACACACGTACACATACTTCAAGGTCAGGGTACAGAGTCTTGCAGCCTACCAGCACCTTTAAAATCAAAACGTTTGTGTTGCAAGTAATGAATGTGACGCCAGACTAGGAAGATTAATGACCCAGCAGTGTTGTTAGACCGTTGTAAAGTCAGACAATGCACATCAGAGGTCTCCCAACTTGGCAACTTTAAGATTTGTGGACTTCAACTCCCAGGATTCCTCAGCCAGACTGGAGAATTCTGGGAGTTGAAGTCCTCACATCTTCCGGGCTGGCTGGCTGAGGAATTCTGGGAGTTGAAGTCTTCACAGCTTCCTGTCTGGCTTGCTGAGGAATTCTGGGAGTTGGTCTTCACAGCTTCCTGTCTGGCTTGTTGAGGAATTCTGGGAGTTGAAGTCCTCATATCTTCCTGCATGGCTGGCTGGGGAATTCTGAGAGTTGAAGTCCTCACAGCTTCCTGTCTGGCTTGCTGAGGAATTCTGGGAGTTGAAGTCCTCACATCTTTCTCTATGGCTGGCTGGAGAATTCTGGGAGTTGAAGTCCTCACATCTTCCTGTCTGTCTGGCTGGCTGGGGAATTCTGGGAGTTGAAGTCCACAAGTCTTAAAGTCGCCAAGTTGGGAGACCCTAATGTACTTTAACCAATCCACACTTTTACAGCTGTGTGAAAAACACCACCATTACTTACAAGGCATCTCTATCTTTTATTGATACGAGTCATCTGGGGCTCCGGCCCAGCAGGCCACAGGCCCACCCAAAAGTGCCCCCCAAAGTGGCTTGGCCAGCACGGGGGGGGGAAGGTCCCCGAAAGGCTTCTTTGGCCGGGCCTCAGTTCTTCTTGCTTTGCAAAGGTGATTCTTGGTTGTAGAAGTGCTGCACCAGCCATTCGCGCGTCCGCTTCGCTTTGCAACGCATGCAGGGCTGTTGCCTCATCCAGGAGGACTCGGGGTCCCGGGGGGTCTTGGCCGTCCGCTGCTGCTTCTTCCGGCTGGCGAGGCTGACGGTGTTGCCCGTCTGGCTCCACTTCCAGGAGGATAATTGGGAATCCGGGCTGCCGGTGCCCGAGGAATCGCTGTCGCAGAAAGTCTGCTGGCTGAGCAAGGAGAGACGCTTCTTCAGGCGTTTTTTGATGGGGGGCGAGACGGGGGGGTCCCCGGCCTCCGGGTTTCCTTTCCCCCCAAAGATCTTCCTGAACAGACCACAGATGGTGATCTTGCAGTGACACTGGCAGCTGCACCCTTGGCCCCCTAGAAGCAGGAGAGGAAGGGACAAATTGCAGGCGGTCCTCAACTTACGACCGTTCGCTTAGCGACCGTTCGGAGTTACAACGGCACTGAAAAAAGAGACTTACGCTCAGTCTTGGCACACACAACGGTGGCAGGATTGATCGTGTGATCAAACGTTGGGCGCTTGACGTACGACCACAACTGAGTGACCGTTCAAATATAGATAGATAGATAGATAGATAGATAGATAGATAGATAGATAGATAGATAGATAGATAGATAGATAGATAGATAGATAGATAGATAGATAGATAGATAGATAGATAGATAGATAGATAGATAGATGGTGGATAATAGGTAGGTAGGTAGATAGATAGATGATAGATAGATAGATAGATAGATAGATAGATAGATAGATAGATAGATAGATAGATAGATAGATAGATAGATAGATTATAGGTAGATGGTGGATAATAGGTAGGTAGGTAGATAGATAGAAGATAGATAGATAGATAGATAGATAGATAGATAGATAGATAGATAGATAGATAGATAGATAGATAGATAGATAGATAGATAGATGGTGGATAATAGGTAGGTAGGTAGATAGATGATAGATAGATAGATAGATAGATAGATAGATAGATAGATAGATAGATAGATAGATAGATAGATAGATAGATAGATAGATTATAGGTAGATGGTGGATAATAGGTAGGTAGGTAGATAGAAGATAGATAGATAGATAGATAGATAGATAGATAGATAGATAGATAGATAGATAGATAGATAGATAGATAGATAGATAGATGATAGATAGATAGATAGATAGATAGATAGATAGATAGATAGATAGATAGATAGATAGATAGATAGATGATAGATAGATAGATAGATAGATAGATTATAGATAGATGGTGGATAATAGGTAGGTAGGTAGGTAGGTAGGTAGGTAGGTAGGTAGGTAGGTAGGTAGGTAGATAGATAGATAGATAGATAGATAGATAGATAGATAGATAGATAGATAGATAGATAGATAGATAGATAGATAGATGCTGGATAATAGGTAGGTAGGTAGGGTGGGTGGGTGGGTGGATGGATGGATGGATTCCAGAAAGAACGCACAGGTCTAGAAGTCCTGTTTTTCTTCAGGATCTATCCACATCATTTGTTAATTTATGGTATAAAACATGGGTGTCCAACCTTGTCAATTTTAAGACCACTGGACTTCAACTCCCAGAATTCCCTAGCCAGCATGGCTGCCTGGGGAATCCTGGGAGTTGAAGTCCAGAGGTCTTAAAGTTGACCAGGTTGCACACCCCTGATGTAAAACATGCTGCTTGAAGGAACATAAGTGTTTACCTTTTGAATGGGCCTTCCAGTTGCAGGTCAGCCTTCCACAAGGTTGTCTCAGGAAAAACTGCGCCAGGAAATATGGAAACTTGAATGATCAATTTTGAAAGAAACATGAAAACACATAGGAGAAAAACAGATCATATCGTTTATGGTTTATTAGTTTACGGTTTGAGGTTCAGTATCGTGTGAACTTAGGATGTTTTTTTAAGAACCTTAGGCTGCGTTCACACAACATTCTAAACCATTGTTCCCTTAACAATGGCCTTAGCACATTGTGTGAACACAACTTGTGGTTTTGAACCAGCTTTTAATAGGAGATTTGAAGCCATGGTGGTTCCCTTTGGGACACGTCGAAGGTACGCTGACAAGATTGGTCTACAGGTAGTCCTCGACTTAACGACCACAGTTTCTGTTGCTAAGATGGTTGTTAAGTGAGTTTTGCCCCATTTTATGACCTTTCTTCCCACCGTTCTTAAGTGAATCTCTGCAGTTGTTAAGTTATTATCACGGTTGTTAAGTGACTCTTGCTTCCCCGTTGACTTTGCTCGTCAGAAGGTCGCAAACGGTGATCACACAACTCAACCGTCACAAATATGAATCAGTGGCCAACGTCTGAAATTTAATCATGTCACCTTGGGGATGCTGCAGTGGTCGTAAGTGTGAAAACTGGTCATAAGTGACTTTGTTCGGTGCCGTTGTAACTTTGAACAGGTCACTAGTTGTAAGTCAAGGACTACCTTTATTATTGATTATTTGTCACAATGGCTACTATGAGGCTCCACGTGCAGTAGCAGTCTATCAGCATATTCATGCAACCGCAGCGGCAGATTTGAGGGCTGGCTGCATGAAACTTCTTGGATGTTTTGGTTGCCCGTCATGGGGACAACATGGCCCAGCTAATCCCGAGGGATTTTTGTGGCTTGAGGTCCTCTCCTCAAATAACAAATGACAACGGGTGACCGACTCTTACCCTCTTCGCCCCAAGGGAACCGAGTTTTAGAACGACGACAGCCAAACAGTAAAAAAGCAGCATTTCTCCCAGGAACCAGCAAACCTCCTCATCTTCCTCTTCCTCCTCCTCGCAGGGGATGTCCTTCGGGGGGGCAGAGGCCATCTGCCCCTTGTCAAAAGAATGCCACCAGGAATAAAGAAAAGGGAAAGCCATTAGAGAGAGAGAGAGAGAGAGAAACAAAACTTGCTTTGCAGAAATATCCAAAATCCTGGGCCAAAAGTTAGAGAGGCACCCAGGAAAATGGGAACTAAGGCAGCAGTCCAGTGGCCAGGGCAACGGATTGTGTTGACACGGATCGTTTCCCAAGCTGTGGCCTGCAAGACCTAGAACCCTGTTCCGGAGCATTCTTGTAACCATGGAGACTACCAAACTTCCTTTGAAGAACCTGTCCACTTTTGGGATCTGCCTCAGAAGACTAGCGTTGGTTGGAAAAGGTCAAGGTCCAGCTTGGGGCTGCATTTGCTTTCTCGTAGGGGTTTCTGGGAAGTTCTCAAGCAGGAGATGGAGACCCATCTCTCTTCCACTGTTGGTCTTCTACAGTTGATATTTGGAGATACGGTGTGCTCAACCTAGACGTAACATGGAGTCTTCACGGCTGATGGCACTCAATTGACTTGTCCTTCATGAATTTATCCCATCTCTAGTTAAAAGCTGTCCAAGATAATGGCCCACATCATTGTTCTTCTTGGAAGGAAGTTCAGGAAATCTAGGAACAGGTTTGTTGGGTCAGGCCAACGCCTCTCCTAGTTCAACATTTGGTTTCTCCTTAACTTGATACCTGCAGATGTTCACCAGGAGAAGATGGAGACCCACCTCTCTCCTCCTATAGTTGATGTTTGGAAGCATGCTGGCCCCAACCTAAAGGTAACATGGAGTCTTCGCCCTCGTGGCACCTGTCTCTTTGAGTGTACTCAACCTTCTCTTAAATTGGCCATCTTGGTGGCCATCACATCTTGTAGCAACGAATTCTGCCGATGAAGGATGCACTCTGCAAATGGATTGTTGCATAAGATCGTTAGAAAAGCAAGGACACCAACCTGGCAACCAAATATAGGTTAGTTTGCTCTATCATGTTACCATATATAGCTACCTACAGTTGTTAAAGTTGGACCTTAAAAACGCAAGGCGGGAAGAAAGTCGACTGGTTTGAGCGGTGCTACTGGAGAAGGCCCCTGCGTATTCCTTGGACAGGAAAGGGGACCAACAAGCAAGTCCTGGAGCGCATCACACCAGACATGTCACTGGAAGGCAAAATCACAAAATTGTGTGTCTCACTTATTTTGGCCACGTCGTGCGGGGGAACCCACTGGAGAAAGCAGTTATGCTGGGAAGAGTTAGAGGTCCAAGGAAACCAGGCTGCCAAAGGACACGGTGGGTGGGCACCATCAAAGCTGACACCAGTCAGAACACTAGAAAGACTCAAAAGAAGTAGTGCAAAATTGGAAGTCCTGGAGAGACCCGGCCCACAGAATCACCAAGAGTTGGACACGACTGAATGGAGAACATCATTATCATATAGATTTTTGGTGCCAAGTTATACCCATCCATATCACCTGAAGGAGCAAATCACTCCTAGGAGTATTTGGGAAAGGAAACATTAAGGGACATATTGTCATAATCAAAGACAAATCATCAATAAAAAATAGTTGGAAGGGACCTTGGAGGTCTTCTAGTCCAATCCCCTGCTCAAGCAGGAGAACTTATGCTATTTTAGACAAGTGGCTGTCTATCTCTTCTTAAACACTTCCAGTGTTGGAGCATTCACAGCTTCTGGAGGCAGGTTGTTCCACTGGTTAATTGTTCTGTCAGGAAATTTGTCCTTAATTCTAAGTTGCTTCTCTCTTTGGTTAGTTTCCATCTGTTGCTTCTTGTCCTGCCTTCAGAGGCTTTGGAGAATAGCTTGACTCCCTCTTCTTTGGGGCAGCCCCTGAGATACTGGAAGACTGCTATCATGTCACCCCTCGTCCTTCTCTTCATTAAACTAGACATCCCCAATTCCAGCAACCATTCTTAGTATGTTTCACCCTCCAGTCCCCTGATCATCTTTGTTGCTCTTCTCTGCACTCTTTCTAGAGTCTCCACATTTTTTTTTGCATCATGGTGACCAAAACTGGATGCAAAACTGGAAACCTTGATTGGTTTCCATCCATTGTTTCTTGTCCTGCCGTCTGGTGCTTTGGAAAATATGTTGACCCACCTGTTCTTTGTGGCAGGAGACAAGGCAATGATGGAAGACAAGGCAATGCATGGGTATCTGTGGAGGGCAGTGACATGACATGCTACATGAGATCATCATATCATGGCATCGTGGCATACAACATGCCGTTAGGACTTTTGCAAGCTCATGAAATGCAGCGCAGTGGGTCGGTGGGGTCTCATTCCCACGACACACTGAGTCATAACAAATAACATCGTTGGGTGGACTTGGGCTTAGCATGTTAGGATAACCCAGCCACCAGAATTTAAAACAAGAATTGGATGGATTGCTACATTCGGACATTGTGTGAATGCTATCGTGGAAAGACAAGCCATGGTTTAGGTCTTGAGTGAACTCAGAGTGTAGTTAAACAATGGTTGGATGATGGCTTCAGTCTATGTGTGAACACTATTATGGTTATAGCAGGTCAGCGTTATGCATAGTTTAGGTCCTAAGTAAACCAGCTTGTGGTTAAACCATTATTGGATTGATGGCTTCAGACACTGTGTGAATACTATTATGGTTAGACAAAGCATGGTTTAGGTCCTGAGTGAACCAGCTTGTGGTTGAACCGTTAATGGATTGATGTGTGAATGCTATCATGGTTAGACAAATTATAGTTTAGATCCTGATGTGTGAATTCAGCTTGTGATTGTAAAGATTGGATCAATGGCTTTCAACATGGTGTGCATGCTATCATTGTTAAAGGAAGCCATGGTTTAGATCCTGTGAACATAGCTTGTGGTTGTAAGCCACAATTGGATGGACAGAACTTTAGAACTGTGTGAACACTATTATGGTTAGACAAGGCATGTCTGAGTAAACCCAGTTGGTGATTGTACACTTCAGCTGGATCGATGGCTTCAGATATTGTGTGAATGCTATCATGGTTAGACAAGCCACGGCTTAGGTCCTGTTTATTTCCTTTGTGCTTGTATTCTACTCCTTGGAGATCTATCACAAGGGCGGATTCCCCTTGGAACCCTCCCTCTCCATGAATCCAGCCAGGATCCCAAACTCGGCGCCTCATAAAACATTTTGAGGAAATCTCCCGAAACCCATCGAAAGGCATTCGATCCTTTTACATTCTTCCCGCCAAAACGTCAAAGAGAGGCTCGGGCAATCCCCTCCTTTGCGCCTGTCGCCTCGGCAACAAAGCCCGCCTTCGCCGCGGCGTCCTCGTTCTTCCTCGCATCCGATTAGACTGAGCATACAGGAGGGAGGGGGAGGCAAACCCTGCTGCGCAGGCGCAGTTCGGGCGAGGAAGGCGAATCCGTGCTGGTAAGCGAGAAGGTTGCGGGCTTTATTTGGGGGGGGGGTCATTTGTTATTTTCTCCCCCGTTATAGGGAGTGCGCATGCGCGCTTCTCTCTCCCCCCCACGCTGTTTTGATGTGGGGGGTCCTTACCCCGCAGCCCCCTCAAACCGGCATTAGATTAAAAGAAGCTGATCCATGTGAGGCCCCGCCTGCCAACATGGCGCCCGCGAGACCACTTGGACCACATTTCCCAGGATCCCTCGCGCCACACGGGCCGTTTCCCACGCCACTCTTAAAGGCGCCGTCCCGATTCTGGCTGCGTCATTTAAACGCGCCGCGTTTGTGTGTTTGCAGCGGGAACTCGCTTGGGTCAGATCCGGCATCTGCATGCCCGCAACGTGCGAATTGTGGGGTAGGCACAATTGTGGTTAGGTTTTGCGGGGCTGAGCGTGCGGAGGAAACCTTCCCCATTGAATCAGATTCATTCATTCGTTCGTTCGTCTATGGCAGGGGTAGGCAACCTTGGCTCTTTTATGACTCGTGGACTTCAACTCCTAGAATTCCTGAGCCAGCATAGTCATAAAAGAGCGAAGGTTGCCTATCCCTGGTCTATGGAGATTCTCAGTCATCCATAGAGCGGAAGAAGCTTCTTGGATGAGAAGCGAAACGTCTTTCAAAGAAAAACAAGGAAGTCCAGTTGCCTCCTGAAAAAGCATCTTTGGCATTCACTCCATTCATTCATTCATTCATTCATTCATTCATTCATTCATTCATTCGTCTATGGAGATTCTCAGTCATCCATAAAGCTGAAGAAGCTTCTTGGATGAGAAGCAAAATGTCTTTCAAAGAAAAACAAGAAAGTCCAGTTGCCTCCTGAAAAAGAATCTTCGGCATTCATTCATTCATTCATTCATTCATTCATTCATTCATTCGTCTATGGAGATTCTCAGTCATCCATAAAGCTGAAGAAGCTTCTTGGATGAGAAGCGAAACATCTTTCAAAGAAAAACAAGAAAGTCCAGTTGCCTCCTGAAAAAAGAATCTTTGGCATTCATTCATTCATTCATTCATTCATTCATTCATTCATTCATTCATTCATTCGTCTATGGAGATGCTCAGTCATCCATAGAGCTGAAGAAGCTTCTTGGATGAGAAGCGAAACGTCTTTCAAAGAAAAACAAGAAAGTCCAGTTGCCTCCTGAAAAAAGAATCTTTGGCATTCATTCATTCATTCATTTTGTTGATTTTTCCCTGGCCAAGCCTCAAGATGGCGCTGTTGGTCGCAACCTGGTTGAAACACTCTCTAATAGTTTTGACTTTTTTGTTTTTGCTTACTTTCTGTGACGCTGCGGATCACTATTAGAGCTTCTGAACATCTGGCAGCTTTGTAAGGCTATTCCGCCTCCTGCCTTTGCAAACGTGGATGGAAACTGCGGATTTTCTGATCGGAGGAGCAGCGGCTCTCTTCAACAGCGGGACCAGGCAAAGGAAGCGCAGGAGGGGGAAGCAGGCAGGTGCCCACGCCAAACTGAGAAGCAGTGGGGTAAGGACTCCGCTCTGCTGATACAGTTCTACAGAGGAATTATTGAGTCTGTCAATTGTATCTCTATAACATCCAGCCCTCTCAATTCCTGGCAAATAGATGGGGGAGAAATGGAGGTAGTGACAGATTTTATCTTCCTGGACTCCAAGATCACCACAGATGGGGACTGCAGCCAAGAAATTAAAAGACGCTTGCTCCTGGGGAGGAAAGCTATGGCAAATTTAGACAGCATACTAAAAAGCAGAGACGTCACCCTGCCAACAAAAGTGCGTATAGTCAAGGCCATGGTTTTCCCAGTTGCAATGTATGGCTGTGAAAGCTGGACCATAAGAAAGGCTGAGCGCAAAAGAATTGAGGCCTTTGAACTCTGGTGCTGGAGAAGACTCCTGCGAGTTCCCTGGACTGCAAGGCGATCAAACCGGTCAGTCCTAGAGGAGATCAACCCCGACTGCTCTTTAGAAGGCCAGATCCTGAAGTTGAAACTCAAGTACTTTGGCCACCTAATGAGAAGGAAGGACTCACTGGAGAAGAGCCTAATGCTGGGAAAGATTGAGGGCAAGAGAAGAAGGGGACGACAGAGAATGAGGTGGCTGGATGGAGTCCCTGAAGCAGGAGGCGTGAGCTTCAATGGACTCCAGAAGATGGTAGAGGACAGGAAGGCCTGGAGGAACGTTGTCCACGGGGTCACGATGGGTGGGACACGACTTCACAACTAACAACAACAACAACAAACTGGTTTGATACAGCAATCAAACAGGACAGGCGCAGACTTCAACGGATAGTTAGGACTGCAGAAAAAAAACAACTGCAACCAACCTGCCTTCCATTGAGGACCTGTACACTGCACAAGCCAGAAAAAGGCTGAGAAAATATCTACAGACCTCTCACATCCTGGACATGAACTGTTTCAACTCCTTCCCTCTGCACGCTGCTATAGGGCATTGCATGCCGAAACAACTAGACACAGAGACCGTTTTTTCCCTTGTGCCATCACTCTGCTGAACACTTAATTCCAAAAGCACTGTCTTATGTCTTAAGTATATTTACCTGTGTGGTATGGCTGTAGTATTACCCTTCACATCTTCTACTACCTTCTCTTATTGGAATCATTATTATGATTATTGTTACTCTGTTGTTTCGTGTGTTCACTCAGGGCTTTTGCATCGGAGACGGATTCCTTGTGTGTCTAATCACATTTGGCCAAATAAAGCATTCTGTTCATTAGGAAGCCTATTTTTAGAGCTAAGTGTAAGAAAACTAGTAAAAGCATTAAAGAATGCATTGGGGAAATCAAGAATTGAAATATCCAGGATCAAAAGGCAGTCCCGATCACACAATCTCTTCACGTTGTTTAAATGAAAAGCAGTGTAAGCTCTGAGATACGGGTAATCCTCAACTTACGACAGCTGCGCCCAAAATTTCTGTTCCTAAGCGAGACAGTTAAAGTGAGTTTTGCCCCATTTTATGATCTTTCTTGCCACAGTTGTTAAGTGAATTTTTGCAGCTGTTCCCCATTGACTTTGCTGGTCAGAAGGTTGCAAAAGAGGATCACGTGATCTTGGGATGGTCATAAATATGAATTTTGATCACACGATCATGGTGGATCCTGCAACGGTTGTTAAGTGTGAAACTTCTTTTCATTGCTGTTGTCAGTTTGAACTGTCACTAAACGAATAGTTGTGGGTCGAGAATTACCTGTGACTAGTTCGCTGCTTCCTTCGTTGGGTTATTCGCGGAGGAGATAGAAAGGTGGGGGAACCAAGGAAAAGATGGGCTGAAAGATAGATTAATGATGATGATGATGATGATAAAGTTGGAAGGGACCTTGGAGGTCATCTAGTCCAACCCCCCACTCAGGCAGGAAACCCTATACCATTTCAGACAAATGGCTGTCCAGTCTCTTCTTAAAAACTTCCAGTGTTGGAGCATTCACCGCTTCTGGAGGCAGATTGTTCCACGGGTTAATTGTTCTCACTGTCAGGAAATTCCTCCTTAGTTCCAGGTTGCTTCTGTCCTTGATTAGTTTCCATCCGTGGCTTCTTGTCCTGCCTTCAGGCGCTTTGGAGAATAGCTTGACTGCCTCTTCTTTGGGGCAGCCCCTGAGGTATTGGAAGACTGCTATCGTGTCCCCCCTCGTCCTTCTCTTCATTAAACCAGACCTACCCAATTCCAGCCACTGTTCCTTATATGCCCAGAATTGCTAGGGATACTCTAATGGACGCCATATAAATTTAAGAAAAATTAAATAATGTTCTGTTCTTGCTCTTTCTAGACAATGCAGGGGGAACCAAATCCCTCCGAGTCGCTCATTGACAGGACCATCAAGATGAGGAAAGAAACGGAAGCGAGGAAAGTCCTTTTGGCCTGGGGATTCCTCAACCTGTCACTCGCTGGCATGGTCTACACCGAAATGTAAGTTGGAGAGCTTGCTTGAGTGAGTAACACAGGGGTCTTCAAACTTGGCCCTTTTATGACTTGTGGACTTCAACTCCCAAAATTCCCCAGCCAGCATGGACCATATAAGCCAGGGGTCTCCAAACTTGGCCCTTTTATGACTTGTGGACTTCAACTCCCAAAATTCCCCAGCCAGCATGGACCATATAAGCCAGGGGTCTCTCCAAACTTTGGCCCTTTATGACTTGTGGACTTCAACTCAAGAATTCCTTCACCGCAGCATGGACCATATAAGCCGGTGTCTCCAACTTGGCCCTTTTATGACTTTTGGACTTCAACTCCCAGAATTCCCCAGCCAGCATGGACCTATAAGCCAGGTTCCGTCCAAACTTGGCCCTTTTATGACTTTTGGACTTCAACTACCAAAATTTCCTCAGCCAGCATGGACCATATAAGCCAGGGGTCTTCAAACTTGGCCCTTTGATGACTTGTGGACTTCAACTCCCAGAATTCCTCAGCCAGCATGGACCATATAAGCCAGGGGTCTTCAAACGTGGCCAATTTAAGACTTGTGGACTTCAACTCCCAGAATTCCTCAGCCAGCATGGACCATATAAGCCAGGGGTCTTCAAACTTGGCCCTTTTATGACTTGTGGACTTCAACTCCCAAAATTCCCCAGCCAGCATGGACCATATAAGCCAGGGGTCTCCAAACTTGGCCCTTTTATGACTTGTGGACTTCAACTCCCAGAATTCCCCAGCCAGCATGGACCATATAAGCCAGGGGTCTCCAAACTTGGCCCTTTTATGACTTGTGGACTTCAACTCCCAGAATTCCTCAGCCAGGCACATGTGCCTGGCTGAGGAATTCTGGGAGTTGAAGTCCACAAGTCATAAAAGGGCCAAGTTTGAAGACCCCTGGAGTAACAGAATAGAGTAACAGAATGACAGAGTTGGAAGGGACCATGGAGGTCTTCTAGTCCAATCCCCTGCTCAGTCAGGAAGCCCTACACCATTTCAGACAAATTAGGGCGCGGTCAAGGGTGGGGGAAAGACCATGCGATTCACTTAACTGCTGCAGCTATTTGTGCTTCGTAATGACGATTAAAAAAAATAGGTCATAAAATTGGGCATCGCTCACTTAACCCTCGCCTTGCTTAGCAACACAAATTCGGCTCTAAATTGTGGTGGTGAGGACTACCTTACGGTATTGTGAAACTGGAAAACAGAAATAGGAATACGAACCTTTGCCTTTCTCTCATTCTAGGTCTGGAAAACTAATCAGTTCCTATTACAACATTTCAGGCTGGGTCCTCTGGTATATTGGTGAGTATCCTGCAGCAAGGGAATGATGGTTAGTTTCAATGCCTTAGGATTTCTGCCTTTACCTTGGTTTGTTTTTTTAAGCAAGTTGGCAGTCCTCTGTGTTTAACATGTTGCTGCATTTGAAGACTTCTGATAGATAGATGATAGATAGATAGATAGATAGATAGATAGATAGATAGATAGATAGATAGATAGATAGATAGATAGATAGATAGATAGATAGATAGTAAGATAGTAAGATAGACAAGAGAGAGAGAAAGATGAGAGATAGAGATAGTAAGAGGATAGATGGTAAGATAGATAGATAGATAGATAGATAGATAGATAGATAGATAGATAGATAGATAGATAGATAGATAGATAGATAGATAGATAGATAAGACATGATAGATAGATAGATAGATAGATAGATAGGTAGGTAGGTAGGTAGGTAGATAGATAGATAGATAGATAGATAGATAGATAGATAGATAGATAGATAGATAGATAAGATAGATAGTAAGATAGTAAGATAGACAGAGAGAGAAAGAAAGATGAGAGATATAGTAAGAGGATAGAGAGATGGTAAGATAGATAGATAGATAGATAGATAGATAGATAGATAGATAAATGATTAGATAGATAGATAGATAGATAGATAGATAGATAGATAGATAGATAGATAGATAAGACAGAGATAGATAAGACAGATGATAGATAGATAGATAGATAGATAGATAGATAGATAGATAGATAGATAGATAGATAGATAGATAGATAGATAGATAGATAGATAGATAGATAGATAGATAGATAACCTTTATTGTTATTTTTTACTGTGGGCACAACGGCACATATTAAAAATGAAATTTAGTTGCTTGCTCTCAAAGTGTACACATACGTAACACATTTAAAACATATTATATATAACATATGTATAGACCTACACCCTTACATATAAGTAACATATAAATATTAATTGCTGTCCATCTTGAGTACATAACGGAAGGAGGAACCTTGAGAGTTCGCAAGGTTAATGCTGTATGGAATGAAACTATGGCTGAATCTGGATGTTCTGCTACGGATACCACGAAGCCCCCTCCTCCCAGAAGGGAACAAGGAAAACAGGTCATGAAGAGGATGTGTAGTGTCCCAGATAATCTTATGGATCCTGCTCAAGCAGCGCTTCTGTGCCATGTCCTGGATGGTAGGGAGGGAACTGCCAATGATCTTTTCGGCCATCCTCACCACTCTCTGCACCGCCTTCCTGTCCGAAGCAGTGATGCTTCCAAACCAGACTGTGATGCCGTATGACAGGATGCTCTCGATCGTCCCCCTGTAGAAAGTGGTCAGGACAGGGGGAAGGAAGATGTGCTTTTCTCATGCGGCGCAGAAAATGCGGGCGCTGCTGTGCCCGCTTCACCAGGGTCTCGCTGTTGAGCGACTAAGCCAGCCTACTCGTTAACTGCACACCCAGGAATTTGATGCTGGTAACCATCTCCACAGGTGAATCATTGATGCGCAGAGGAGTGTGGCTCTGCCTGCCTTTTCTGAAATCCATGAATGAAGGCGAATATCAGTGTCTCAGGATAATAACGTTGCCGAATCCAATCTGGGTCGGTCACCGGGACCAGTGGTTTTGTCTTCCGAGCGTTCGGACTCGTGCTGGAACCCCTCCTCAGGGAACTTCTCCCTAGCCTAGAGAGAGAAAGAGAGAGTTAATAATAATAATAATAAAGTTGGAAGGGACCTTGGAGGTCATCTAGTCCAACCCCCTGCTCAGGCAGGAAAGCCTATACCATTTGGGACAAATGGCTGTCCAGTTGGCTAGAGGGAATTCCCTGAGGATGGCTCTGGAAGTCCGAAAGCTCGGAAGACAGAACCTCTCGTCCCGCTGACTGGCCCAGATTGGATCCTGCAACTTCTTCTCCGTGTTGTTACAATCCATCCGTATTACATTCGGCCTGTGTGTGTTAAGTTTAGGGAGAGACCTGGCAGCCTGTGGTTCCACCCACCCCTCTGGTGAAACTCCCTTTCTACTCACCTTATTCAGCCACCGTACCAGAGAATATTTGTAGCTGAGGACTGAACTGTTGGAACACCTCCCCACCAGCAGGTAAGTAGCCTGATAAGCAGAGATTAACACCAAGCAGTAAACAATACCCCAATCAAGGAACTACCAATCTCAGATGAACAATGGAACAATAAACCACGGCCTAATCAAGGAATCGCCAAGGACATCCCCATCAACACTGACAGGACAAGCCACCAATATATAAATGGATCACACACCCCTTTCTTTCTTCTAGCACGTTCTCTAGTTGGGTCATGAAATGTCTGCAAGAAAACCACCAAGCTCAGAGAACACCAAGGACCCCACAGTCCTCCTCCTCCTCCTTCTCAAACCCCACTCCCTTCTAGCACTGATGATGTTACCGAGTTGGGTCATGAAACGCCTGCAAGAAAACCACCAGCTCAGAGAGCCCCAAAGACCCCACAACCTTTATTTAGCAGTGCATTTCCTCCCATCACCAACCGATCTGATCTTTTTTTTTAATGGTTCGCTGTAAATTTGTCTGTGTGTGTTTTGTTTTGTTTTTTAAATTCTAGAACTTGGCTTTGCCTCTTTGTTCAGCCTCAACGCCTTATTTGATTTCTGGAGGTACTTCAAATACACCATGGCTCCCACCAGCTTAGTTATGAGTCCTGGACAACAGACACTCCTGGGATTGCAGAACGCAGGTGGGGCTGTTTTGCTTGTTCGTTTAGAGCCCACCTTAAAGACTTGTGGCCTTCAATTCCCAGAATTCCCCCAGCCAGCAATCTGGGTGTTGGAAGTCCACTCGATTATATTTATCTAAAACCGACATCATTGATATTATGAGAAAAATGTAACAAAGAGGTTGATATTCAATTGTGTATTTACTAATAACCGTAAGAATTGCATTTGCCTAGTTTGGGGAAACAGGCACTGTTGGAAGAAGAGAGAAAACATTGGATGGTGTAATATTGGATCTAGATTGAAGAAGTTAATATAGACCCCTGAATTACTAATGGACCCAGACAGCACATTGTTTATTAAGTATTTGACTGTAAAACTAGAAAATTAATAAGATATTTTTTTTAAAAAGAAAAAGTATAAAATCGGGTCCGGTCACATGTGTGCCTCGACTTAACGATCAGAAATCTGTTCCAGTTACGGTCGTAAGCTGAGGATGACCTGTTCTTCTTTAGCTGCCTTGTTTCTAAATGGTTCTTCTGCTTCGGCTTCATTCAGAAAGTGTTTTTTTTTTTTTTTCGCCCCAACAATTACACTTTATAGTAGTGGCGAAAAAACAAACCATCATCCTCGAATTGCACTTAAGCTTGTTTGTCTCTTTGTGGTTGCTTCTTAACCTTTGGAAACGGGTTTGATTTCAGCGGTCCAGACTACACCGCCCCGTGAGTTGGTGCCCAAGAAGACGCCCCCTTCGACCCCCTCCCCTCCCCTCCAGGGGCAGAGTGTCCTGAGCTACAGTCCGTCCCGCTCGCCCAGCACCAGTCCCAAATTTGCAACCGGTTGTATCTCCGGCTACAGCCCACAGCTGCAAGCCTTGTCAGGAAGCAGTGGGTCCTACAGCCCAGCTGCCAGTTTCTCTCCGGGAAGCAACTACAGTAAGGTATGTGTGAGCTGTGGTTCCGTTTACAAGCAATCCTCGAAGTACGACCGGAATTGGGGATCGGAATCTCCGTTGCTAAGCGAGGCGGTTGTTAAGAGAGCCGCGTACAACTTGAAATCCGCCCATCTTAAAGGGGCTGAGATTGAGACATCTCCACTTCTTAGTTTAAGTGTACAGCACTATTTCCTACCATTTGACGAGTGCAGCTTAGCCACCACAACTTAAGTACAACTTAATGACCACAATGGAGCCCCACATTTCTGTCACTAAGCGAGATGTTGGTTAAGTGAGTTTTGCCCCGTTTTACGACTTTTCTCGCCACCTCGGTTAAGAGAATCGCGGCGGTTCTTAAATTAGGACCCCGGTTGTTAAGTGAATCTGGCTTTCCCCATTGACTTTGCTTGTCACACGAGCCCGGGTCACTGCGGCCGTCATAAGTATGAATCAGTTGTCAAGCATCTGAATTTTCAGTGGGGACCCTGGGGAGGCGGCAACGGTCATAAGTGTGGGAAACGGTCATACGTCACTTTCTTCGGTGCCGTTGTATCTTTGAACAGTCACTAACTGAACCGTTGTAAGTCGGGGACTTACCCCTACTGCATTTCAGACTAGTGAATTGTTTTTAAATGTTTTCTAACAATCTGTACAGTGTCCAGATTAATTATTATTATTACTACAATTGAAAGACGTTTGAAAACCTGCACTGCCAACACAAAATTGCAGATAAACAATAAAAGCGTGACTCGGGGATTAATCGGCTGAGAAAAATTGGATTCCTGCTTGAAATAAGGAAAAAAAAATGATTTTGGGCTTTGATCACTAAATTGGCTTCTTTTTGTAGAACTGGGTAGTGCTTAAAAAGGTTTTACCTGAAGTAAAGCATTGAGGTTGTCACTGCATTTTGTATTTGACTGCACCGAAAAAGGTTGGAAGTCATTGCTTTTTTTTTTCCTTTAACCTCTTCCCTTTTTCCCCCTTCTGCATTCCCATATTTTCTTTTTATTTCTATTATATACGGGTAATCCTTGACTTACGACTGTTCGTTTACTGACCAAAGTTACAACCACACTGGAAAAAGTGACGTATGGCCGTTTTTCAAAACTTAATGACTGTGATTAAAATTTAGACACTCGGACTCATATATAGGACGGTCGCAGTGTCCTGGGGTCACGTGATCCCCTTTTGCGACCTTCTGACAAGCCCAGTCAATGGGGAAGCCAGATTCTTTTAACAACCATGTTACTAACTTAACAACTGCAGCGATTCAGTTAACAGTCCTAAAACGGGGCAAAACTCAGCCAACTTTCACGCTGAGCGACAGAAATTCTGGATTCAGTCATGGTCATAAGTTGAGGACTGTCTATATTGTAATAAACTTACGTAACGATTCAAAAAGAGAAAACGCCGGATTCCCGATTTCGTTTGGCTCCGCTTAGGTGCCGCCGTTCAGTCCTTCTCCGGGTCCCTTGATGTACCCGACTAGCATTGGGCCCGTGGATAGCGGCGGGATGAGGTCCAGATACCGCTCCTCACCGACCGTCTACAATTCTCCCACGGGAAAAGCCGACTACATGACGGATTTGAAGTCGCTCGACAGCTTCCTTCGAAACGAGGAGGAGAAACAGCACCGGGTCCAGCTGGGTGAGTAGTGGGCTGAAAGAAAGGCGGGGCAGATAACGCACAGCGCATTCAGCAAAGTTATTCAAAAGTTATGTCAGTGTGTATTGTGGTCTATTGGTTAAGGCACCAGGCTAGAAATCGGGAGATCCTGAGTTCTAGGCCCGCCTTAGGCGTGAAAGCAGGCTGGAGGACTTTGGGCCAATCACCAGGAGACAGGGAGTTCTAGTCCCGCCTTAGGCGCGAAAGCCAGCTGGGAGACTGGGCCAATCACCAGGAGACAGAGAGTTCTAGTCCAGCCTTAGGCATGAAAGCCAGCTGGGAGACTTTGGCCCAATCACCAGGAGACAGAGAGTTCTAGTCCCGCCTTAGGCGAGAAAGCCAGCTGGGAGACTTTGGGCCAATCACCAGGAGACAGAGAGTTCTAGTCCCACCTTAGGCGTGAAAGCCAGCTGGGAGACTTTGGGCCAATCACCAGGAGACAGAGAGTTCTAGTCCCGCCTTAGGCATGAAAGCCAGCTGGGAGACTTTGGCCCAATCACCAGGAGACTGAGAGTTCTAGTCCCGGCTTAGGTGTGAAAGCAGGCTGCATGACTTTGGGCCAATCACCAGGAGACAGTAAGTTCTAGTCCTGCCGTAGGCGTGAAAGCTGATTTGGTGACTTTGGGTCAATTACTAGGAGCCAGTGACTTCTAGTCTCTTTGAGTGATTAGCCCAGTCACCCAGTCGGATTTTGTGCCTAAGGCGGAACTAGAACTCACCGTCCCCTGGTTTCTAGTCGCCATCAAACCGGCTCTCTTATCAGAGGAGGCTGTAGGAGGGTCCGGTGGCCTCATTTCTGTGTGTTTCTCTTGATCACCGCAGGCAGCTCGGATTCCAGCTCCCCTTCAAACAGTCCGACTTTTTGGAACTACGGTCGCTCCACGGCTGACTACGCCCAGATGCTCAGGAAATTCCAGTACCAGCCAGCCTGCAGGTCCCAGGCCCCCTCAGCTCACAAGGATGAAGCCGACTTGAGTTCCAAGCAAGCCGCCGAAGAGGTAAGCAACGTTGGCGGAGACGGAAAAGGTGGATTTCCTCCACGCTTCTCCGCAGGCGTCGATCCAGGTTGCACATCCTCCTAAGTCAGGGGTAGACAACCTTGGCTCTTTTATGACTCGTAGACTTCAACTCCCAGAATTCCTCAGCCAGCATGCCTGGCTGAGGAATTCTGGGAGTTGAAGTTCACAAGTCTTAAATTGGCCAGGTTTGAAGACCCCTGGCTTATATGGTCCATGCTGGCTGAGGAATTCTGGGAATTGAAGTTCACAAGTCTTAAATTGGCCAAGTTTGAAGACCCCTGGCTTATATGGTCCATGCTGGCTGAGGAATTCTGGGAATTGAAGTTCACAAGTCTTAAATTGGCCAAGTTTGAAGACCCCTGGCTTATATGGTCCATGCCGGCTGAGGAATTCTGGGAGTTGAAGTTCACAAGTCTTAAATTGGCCAGGTTTGAAGACCCCTGGCTTATATGGTCCATGCTGGCTGAGGAATTCTGGGAATTGAAGTTCACAAGTCATCAAAGGGTCAAGTTTGAAGACCCCTGGCTTATATGGTCCATGCCGGCTGAGGAATTCTGGGAGTTGAAGTCCACAAGTCATAAAAGGGCAAGTTTGAAGACCCCCACTCTAAGTCAAAGGGTAGGCAACCTTGGCTCTTTTATGACTCGTAGACTTCAACTCCCAGAATTCCTCAGCCAGCATGCCTGGCTGAGGAATTCTGGGAGTTGTAGTTCACAAGTCTTAAATTGGCCAGGTTTGAAGACCCCTGGCTTATATGGTCCACGCCGGCTGAGGAATTCTGGGAGTTGAAGTCCACAAGTCATCAAAGGGCCAGGTTTGAAGACCCCTGGCTTATATGGTCCACGCTGGCTGAGGAATTCTGGGAGTTGAAGTCCACGAGTCATCAAAGGGCCAGGTTTGAAGACCCCTGGCTTATATGGTCCACGCCGGCTGAGGAATTCTGGGAGTTGAAGTCCACGAGTCATCAAAGGGCCAGGTTTGAAGACCCCTGGCTTATATGGTCCACGCCGGCTGAGGAATTCTGGGAGTTGAAGTCCACAAGTCATCAAAGGGCCAGGTTTGAAGACCCCTGGCTTATATGGTCCATGCCGGCTGAGGAATTCTGGGAGTTGAAGTTCACAAGTCATCAAAGGGCCAAGTTTGAAGGCCCCTGCTCTAGTGTGAACTGCAGATAGGCAGCTGGTGTCCCTGTCCAAGTTAACCGGCCTTCCTGGTTGAGGAGGGATCGGAAGAACCTTTTGGGGACTCCAGTGAGAAATATCTGGGGCTTACTGCTCAGATCCTCCAGCTGCATAATAAAGGAGAATATTTGCAGCTCAGGGTTGAAATGAGAGTTCCTTGGTGGTCTCTTGAAACTGGGTTGTTTTCCCGCAGATGTTTCACGACCCAACTAAGGAACATCATCAAGGCGGTGTTGACTACAGTGTTGACGAAGAGATGGTTTCGTTGGTCTAGTTTAGCCACAATAACAAGAACCGGATAGCAGAGCTGGAAGGGACCTTGGAGGTCTTCTAGTCCAACCCCCCTGCTCAAGCAGGAGATCCTATTACCATTCCAGACAAACAGTTGTCCAATCTCTTTTTAAAAACCTCCAGTGTTGGAGCACCCACAACGTCTGGAGGCAAAGTCGTTCCACTGGTTGATTGTCCTCACCGTCAGGAAGTTTCTCCTTAGTTCTAGGTTGCTTCTCTCCTTGAGTAGTTTCCACATGTTACTTCTTGTCCTGCCTTCAGGCGCTTTGGAGAACAAGTCAGGCATCTTGCTTCTGAAGGCAACTTCTGTCCCACTGGTTGATTGTCCACACTGTCAGGAAATTCCTCCTTAATTCCAGGTTGCTTCTCTCCTCCATTAGTCTCCATCCATTGTTTCTTGTCCTGCCTTCAGGGGCTTTGGAGAATAGTGTGACACCCCCCCCCCTGCTCTTTGTGGTAGCCCCTCAGACCTTGTGAAGGTCTTCCTCCTATTTTTTTTCCTCCTGCCTGGAGTTGTTGTACTTCAAAACCTCTTTGTCTTCCTGGCCAGGTCTGGGCACGCGTGTCGATGAGCAGGCAGCTGTTCGATCACATGGATTCCTGGACCGCCAAATTCAGAAATGTGAGTTTTGCCTTTGGCCTGTGTGTGTGTGTGTGTGTGTGTGTGTTAAATGTGACCCAGCCCTGGAAATTCCTTCCTGAGGTCGGAGCGTAGGGAAGGGACTCCGGCTAAATAGGGGTGCTTGAGCCTGACGTCCACGTAGACCAGCCGCTGAACGAAACGTAGAAAAAAACAACATCAGAAAAGCATCCAGCGGCCCATCAAGTCTACCTTCTGAATGTTTTTTTTTTTTTTTAATTAAAAAGGTCACGTTTCCCCCCCCCCCGTTCCAGTTGTGCCCCACTTTAGGGGCTCCCGTGCTCATCTCCGTTTAATGATCGATTGATTATTTTTAATTATTATTATTATTATTATTATTATTTTTAATGGCTTTTTGTCTTGTTATTCTTTTTATCATACTCTTTATTTAATTTTCGGCAGGCCGTCGAAGTTCTGACAGACCTTCCCAGGGCTACTTATGGCCCAGATTTGAAGTTCCGATGGACACACACACACACACACACACACACACACACACACACACACACACACACCGCCTTCCTTCCGGCAGTCCCAATTGCGTTTTGAGCATCTGACCAGTGGCCCCGCATTTACGGCCGTTTGTAGCGTCCCGCAGTCACCTGATTACAATTTACAACATTATTATTATTATTATTTTGGCAGGAAACCAGGGTTGATTTCTGGTTTTTGACCCAAAAAAAAAAAAAAGTCATGGACATCGACTCGTTTTACGACCATAGTGTCTGGCTAATGACCACTGCAAAAAAAAAAAAAGTCAAAATCGGGCCAAAATGGTCAAATGGGGAAACGCTTAAAAACGAGCAGGACGTATAACCATAATTTCTGGCTCCACGACAGTCGTAAGTCGAGGACTGCCTGCAACCCATTGCTTTGAGAAGGCCTTTTCCTATTGCTGGTAAATGTTCAGTGCTGTGTACAGCAGTGAAATAGCAAATACAGATGTCATTCTTCTAAATTCTGTTTTCTCCCCTCCCTCCATATCTTTTCGGATCCAACAGTGGATCAACGAGACAATTTTGGTGCCTCTGGTTCAGGAGATCGAATCTGTAAGCACTCAGCTGCGAAGAATGGGGTGTCCAGAGCTGCAGATTGGAGGTACGGCGACGCTACAGAAAATTTTGTGCTGTAATCAGGTGTTCCAAGTAAAACATGTGGATTAAAATCCTAATTACGTATAGAGAAAGGGGCTTTTACTAGCTGGAAGCTGTCAACCCTGTAGGGAAAAAAAAAACATTTTTGAGAGTTACATTAATACAAGATAGAAGATGGGTGGACTTTAACTCCCAGAATCCCCCAGCCAGCGAAGCTGGTTTTTTTTAAAAAGCTGATGCTTCTCCATCTTGGAGGGTTGAAGATGGGTAGACTTCAACTCCCAGAATCCCCCAGCCAGAATTGAAGTCCACCCATCTTCAACCTGCCAAAGTTGACAAACACTGGCTTAAAATTTTGGGATGTCCACACAGGCTTTCTAGCAGCCATTTTTCTTGTGGCAACATCAGCTTTAGCAGTTGTGCCTCCCCATAATCCCCTGCCAGAGTACAGCAGGCACAGTGATCTTCACCAGTGATTCTTCCTGCATTCCAACTCCTTTTTTTTTTTTTTAATTATATTTTATATCCCTGCCCACAAAGTCGATTTAAAGAATTTCGATCAACTTAAGTAACAGGAAGTCCTTGACTTAATGACCACATTTCAGCCCAAAATTTATGTTGCTGAGCCAGACGTTGGTCAAGTGAGTTTTGACCCGTTTTAGGACCTTTCTTTCTGCAGTTGTTAAGTGAATCGTTGCAGTTGTTAAGTTAGTGACCTGGGTTATTAAGTGAATCTGGCTTTCCCCCATGGACTTTGCTTGTCAGAAAGTTCGCAAAAGGGGATCGCGTGACACCCACCCCCCCGGGACACGGCAACCGTCGTAAGTACGAACCAGTTGCCGAGCGGCTGAATTTTGATCACGTGACCACGGGGATGCTGCCACGGCCGTAAGTGTGAAAAACGGTCATACGTCGCTTTTTCCGGTGCCGTTGTAAGTTCGGTCACTTAAGCGAACTGTCGTAAGTTGAGGACCGCTTGTATTCCGTCAAGCCACTTAAATACGAAGCGTAGCTTTGTTCAGAAGCCTCGTTCAGTGGAGGTTTCAGCAAGCATTTTGAATTATTGTGTTCCAGAATGGAGAGATGTCGTGGCAGCAGCTGCTATTTCCGTTTGTGAGGTTGTCACTTGAATAAAAGGAAGTCCACAGCTGGTGTCAAAGCCCGAAACTGGGGACTTTCTTGATGGCGAAGGTTGCAGTTTCTCTCTCTGGTTTTTTTTTTTCCCCCGCAGAGGCCAGCCTCAGCAGCCTGAAGCAAGCCGCTTTGGTAAAAGCCCCCCTTATTCCTACTCTGAACACAATAGTCCAGTACTTGGACCTGACCCCGAATCAGGAATATTTAGTAGAAAGGATCAAAGGTAAATGGCTGTTTATGTACATCCTGCCTTTATTGTTGTTTATGAATAATTCAAGTCAGCGAACATAACCTAATACGCCTTTCTCCTTCCTGTTTTCGTCACAACGACAACCCTGTGAGGTGGGTTGGGTTGAGAGAGAGAGAGAGTTAGGACCAAAGTCACCCAGCTGGCTTTCGTGCCTAAAGCGGGACTAGAACTCACCGTCTCCTCATGATTGCCTCAAAGGCACCTAGTCAGCTTTTGTAACTAAGGCAAGACTAGAACGCACCGTTATTCTGGTGATTGGCCCAAGGTCACCCAGCTGGCTTTCATGGCTAAGACAGGACTAGAATTCACCCTCTCCTAGTGATTGGCCCAAAGTCACCCAGCTGGCTTTCATGCCTAAGGAGGGACTAGAACTCACCGTCTCCTGGTGATTGGCCCAAAGTCACATAGGTGGCTTTCATGCTTAAGGTAGAACTAGAACTCACTGTCTCCTGGTGATTGGCCCAAAGTCATCCAGCTGGCTTTCATGCCTAAGGAGGGACTAGAACTCACCGTCTCCTGACGATTGCCTGAAAGCCACCTAGTCAACTTTTGTGTCTTAAGGCAGGGCTAGAACTCACCATCTCCTGGTGATTTTCCCAGAGTCATCCAATTTGCTTTCATGCCAAAGGTGAGGCTAGAACTCCCAGTTTCCTGGTGATTGGTCCAGAATTGTCCAGTCTCTTCTTAAAAACTTCCAGTGTTGGAGCATTCACCGCTTCTGGAGGCAGGTTGTTCCACTGGTTAATTGTTCTAACTTTGCTTGTCAGAAGGTCGCAAAGGGGGATCACGAGACCCTGGGACACCGCGACCGTCGTAAATACGAACCAGTTGCCAAGCATCTGGATTTTGATCACGTGGCCACAGGGGTGCTGCAATGGGCCTAAGTGTGAAACACGGTCACAGGTCACTTTTTTCGGGGCCGTTGTAACTTTGAATGAACTGTTGTAAGTCGGGGACTTACCTGTATTGTGCTTTTGCTAACTGACAGAGCTTTCCCAAGGCGGCTGCATGAGTTCGTTCACCTGGAACCGAGGAGGAGACTTCAAAGCACGCAGATGGGATACTGATTTACCCACCGACTCGGGAGTAAGTCCACCTTGGAGTCCAAAGCCTTCTTTAAATCAGTAGTGGCACTAAGAAGCACATGTATCGGATTCACTGTCCCTTAAATTTTTCATTTCCGAGCAAGGCTGCTTGCAGAGTTACTGTTTATTTTTAATCTTATTTGTATCCTGTCTTCATTATCTTTACAAATAATCCAAGGCAGTGAACATATACAACACATCTTCTTCCTTCTGTGTTCCTCACAACAACAACCCTTTGAGGTGGGCTGGGCTGAAAGAGAGAATGATTGGCCCAAAGTCACCCAACCGGCTTTCAGGCCTAAGGTGAGACTAGAACTCATCATCGCCTGGTGATTGGCCCAAGGTCATCCAGCTGGCTTTCATGGCTAAGGCGGGACTAGAACTCACCGTCTCCTGGTGATTGGCCCAAAGTCACCCGCCTGACTTTCATGCCTAAGGCGGGACTAGAACTCACCGTCTACTGGTGATTGGCCCAAAGTAACCCAGTCAGCTCTTATGCCTAAGGTAGAACTAGAACTCATAGTCTCGTGGTGATTGGCCCAAAGTCACCCAGCTGACTTTCATGCCTGAGGCGGGACTAGAACTCACCGTCTACTGGTGATTGGCCCAAAGTCACCCAGTCAGCTCTTATGCCTAAGGTAGAACTAGAACTCATAGTCTCCTAGTGATTGGCCCAAAGTCACCCAGGCAGCTTTCATGCTTGGTAGAACTAGAACTCTCAGTCTCCCAGTGTTTGACCCAAAGTCACCCAGATGGCTTTCATGCCTAAGGTGGGACTAGAACTCACCTTCTCCTGGTGATTGGCCCAAAGTCACCCAGGCAGCTTTCATGCTTAAGGTGGGACTAGAACTCTCAGTCTCCCAGTGTTTGACCCAAAGTCACCCAGATGGCTTTCACGCCTAAGGCGGGACTAGAACTCACATTCTTTGTTTCTGAAGTGTCTGACATGACGCTAAGTCTCGCCTTCCTTTCTCCCTCCAGATCATTATGCACGTCTTCTGCACATATCTTGACTCCAGGTTGCCTCCCCATCCGAAGTATCCCGACGGCAAAACATTTACCTCCCAGCATTTCATTCAAACACCTGATAAACCAGGTAACGGAAGGGTGTTTTTTTGTTTTTGTTTTTAAAAGAGTACAACCTCGACTTAACAACCACGATGTGGCTCCAAATTTCGGTCATTAAGCAAGACAGTTCTTAAGTGAGTTTTGCCGCCAACGTTAAGTGAATCGTTGGGGTTGTTAAGTGAACCGTGCAGTTGTTAAGTGAATCCACCTTCCCCCATTGACTTTGCTCATCAGAAGGTCGCAAAAGGGGATCACATGACCCTGGGACGCTGCGACCGTCATAAATATGAGACAGTTGCCGAGCGTCTGAATTTTGATCACATGATCATGGGGATGCCACGACGGTCGTGAAGTGTAAATGACAGCCTGTTTCACGGCTGTTTGCAACTTCAAGCAGTCATTAAATGAATGGTTATAAATAGAGGACTACCTGAGTCTTGGTGCAAGGAGGCCTACACTCCATGATTGTTGGATGCTGATGGAAAAATTGATTGGAGTCCTAGTGGACGATCACTTAAACAGGAGCCAGCCGTGTGCTGCAGCTGCCAAAAAGGCCAACACAGTGCTGGGCTGCATCAACAGAGGAATAGAATCAAGATCACATGAAGTATTAATACCACTTTACAAGGCCTTGGTAAGGCCACACTTGGAATACTGAATCCAGTTTTGGTCACCACGATGTAAAAAAGATGTTGAGACTCTAGAAAGAGTGCAGAGAAGAGCAACAAAAATGATTAGAGGTCTGGAGGCTAAAACATATAAAGAAGGGTTGCTGGAATTGGGTCTGTCTAGTTTAATGAAGAGAAGGTCGAGGGGGGACATGATAGCAGTCTTCCAGTATCTCAGGGGCTGCCCCAAAGAAGAGGGAGTCAAGCTATTCTCCAAAGCACCTGAAGGCAGGACAAGAAGCAACGGATGGAAACTAACCAAAGAGAGAAGCAACCCAGAACTAAGGAGAAATTTCCTGACAGTGAGAACAATTAACCAGTGGAACAACCTGCCTCCAGAAGCGGTGAATGCTCCAACACTGGAGGTTTTTAAGAAGAGATTGGACAACCATTTGTCTGAAATGGTACAAGGTTTCCTGCCTGAGCAGGGGGTTGGACTAGAAGACCTCCAAGGTCCCTTCCAACTCTGTTACTCTGTTCTGGACCACCGATTCTCCACATAGACAAATTTGGGGCGATAGCTTTTAGGTATAACCAGCTGGACTCCACCAGTGGTGATCTGGGTGGCATCTCATTCCCTATTGCAATGGAACTTCATTTAATTTTGTTTAATCGGGCTGTCACTAAGGCCGGATCTGATCCTTCTCACTCACAGATATGTCGAACGAGAATTTGTTCTGCGTCTATCAGAGTGGCATCAACCCTCCCCATTATGAGCTGATTTATCAACAACAGGTCTACAACCTTCCTAAGGTAGGAATACTACAGCTTCTCTCTGACTTTTCCAGGAGAGAGTGGTTGCTGATCCCAGGGGCTAACGGTGAAGATGGATATGTCTCTGGGGTCCTTGGTCCTCTCAGCTTTCTCGCATATGTTTCGCGACCCAACTAGGGAACATCATCAGTTCTAGAAGGGAGGGGGATTTGCAGGGAGGAGGAAGAGGAAGACTATGGGGTCCTTGGTCCTCTCTGAGCTTGGTGGTTGTCTTGCTGACGTTTCATGACCCAACTAGGTTATATCATCAGTGCCGGAAGGGAGCGGGGAAACGTCTAGTACTGATATTACCTAGTTGGGTCATGAAACATCTGCAAGAAACCAAGCTCAGAGAGCACCAAGGACCCCACAGTCCTCCTCCTCCTCCCCCTCTTTTTCTCCTCCTCCTCCTCCTCCTCCTAAACCCCACTCCCTTCTAACGCTGATGAAGTTCCCTAGTTGGGTCATAAAACATATGCAAGAAAACCACTAAACTCAGAGAGCACCAAGAACCCCATAGTCGTCCTCCTCTTCCTCTTCCTCCTCCTCCTCCTCCTCCACTCCTCCCCCCCCCCCCCCCCCATAGCAGTGTTTCTCAACCTGGGCCATTTTAAGGTCCATCGACTTCAACTCTTGACTTTTTTTTTTATTGTCATTCTTTAGCAACTCCCAAATTGTTTGGGGTAAAAACAAAACTGGGCCCCAGGGAAGGAGGAAAGACACACCTTGTTACAAGTACAAACTGGTCAGGCTATTCTTACCTGTTCACTTTCTTTTCCCCTCTCCTGTTTAGGGCAGAAACAACCTGTTCCACACTTTGCTGATGTTCCTCTACATCATCAAGACTAAGGAATCCGGCATGCTCGGGTAGGTATGGTGGTCTAGATCAGGGCTAGGCTCTTTTATGACTGGTGGACTTCAACTCCCAGAATTCCTGAGCCAGCCATGCTGAGGGAAAAGGGAGAGGTTTCCAAGCTGAGCCATGCTGGCTCAGGGATTCTGGGAGTTGAAGTCCACGAGTCATAAAAGAGCCAAGGTTGCCTACCCATGGTCTAGGAGGCTCACTGCTTAGAACAGGAGGACTTAGGACATGGGTAGGCAACCTTGGCTCTTTTATGACTTGTGGACTTCAACTCCCAGAATTCCTGAGCCGGCATGAGGGAAACTTTGGCCCCTTCATGACTCTCAGACTTCAACTCCCAGAATTCCTCAACCAGCATAGGGGAACTATGGCCCCCTCATGACTCGTGGACTTCAGCTCCCAGAATTCCTGAGCCAGCCTGGCTCAGCTTGGAAACCTCTCCCTTTCCCCTCAGCATGGCTGGCTCAGGAATTCTGGGAGTTGAAGTCCACCAGTCCTAAAAGAGCCAAGGTTGCCTACCCCTGACTTAGGATGATGTGCAACCTGGATCGACGCCATTTGTGGACTACCCTGTATTTGCAGGAGGGGTTTTAGCAGGTCAGAATTTGTTCATGATCCATGTAATCAATTTTATATTGAATTTGAATAGGGGTAAGAAGCGAGGAGGTGCAGTAAGTGAGGTTAAACACAGTGGACCACTTAAAGACACGTGGACTTCAGTTCCCAGAATTCCACAGGCAGCAGTCCAGGGCTCCCATCTTTTTTTCTCTCTCCTTCTGCCGTATTGTGTTAAAGTAAACTGAAAATTAAACCATCCACAGCTAAACAGATGGCCTTTTCAAACCTATTCTTTCCTGGTAGTTCTCCAAAAAAAAAAACCCTACCAAAATATGATTTTAGTGCATAACAAGATTTTAAAAAATAGAGCAGCTAGTGGGGGGAAAAATGGATCTTGTCTCTTGGGGGCCCAGAAATTCATCACACACGTCTGATTTTGCACAGTTTATTTCTAGCTCGGGAGAATTTGTGAAGTCCTTGATCTCCGATGAAGCTTTTGTGATCTAATAATAATAATAAAGTTGGAAGGGACCTTGGAGGTCATCTAAGGGTGTCGTTCTCTTTCCACAGGCGAGTCAATCTTGGATTATCCGGCGTGAACATTCTCTGGATTTTGGGAGACTAGCTGATTTTCCCAGCCACAAACTCTTTTAACTCCAAGAGGATAAATCTTTTCCCTGGGAAGAGAATTTACCTATGAGATTGTACTTCCTTGAAGTTCACTGCCATACAAAGAGAGAGCTGCTTTTTTATTTTTATTTTTATTTTTATTTTTTTTACAACGCTGGAAGAGTAAAAAAATAATAATGTTTTTTTAATGCCGTTTCTACGCACGAGGTTTAAACCGAAGGAAAGCTTCATTCTTATTGGATGAACTGAATGGCTTTTTTTTTTTTTAAATTTGGGATGAAGTCAGCCTGAAAGTTCGATCAGAGGTTTCCATTGATCAATCTGGAGCCCAAGCCAGAAATCGCAGTCTATTGAACAAAATCCGGAGTCCCTAAAATGTACTAAGGATTACTGCTTCTAGACAAAACCGATATATTTAAAGAATTAACACTAATCTAAAATTCCAAAAGGATAAACTCAAATCGGGATCCTGCGCAGTTTGGCTTCTCTTCGCAAAGGTAAAGCTGGCACAGAAAAATGTTAATATGTTTTCTTTCTCTGTGCGCGTGGTTTTTCGGTGAAAATGCCAGTTATTCCCAGAGCCACGTTTTAGAATCTGGTTTGCTTTGACAACACTCCCAAAAATTATTTTTCGAAGTTAAAAAAGTTGAACAGGATTCTTCCCCCCACCCCACCCCCCCACAAGGATTCTTGAAAATTGAACTTCACGCTGTCGTTCCATCAGTGTTCTTTCTGGGGGAAAAAAATTTTTTTTCCCCAGAAAGAACACTGATGGAATGATAGCGTGAAGTTCAGTTACACAGAGGGGGGAAAATATTTTTTCCCCCTCTGTGTAATGGATAATGGAAGAAGCAATGTTGTTAGAGTATAATGCACATTTTTTTCAATAGCTTATGTGTTTCTCAACTTTAAGATAGGCGGATTTCAACTCCCAGAATTCCCCAGCCAGCATAGCTGGCTGGGGAATTCTGGGAGTTGAAGTCCGCCTATCTTAAACTTACAAAGTTAAGAAACACTGGCCTATAACAGAAGCATACAAGAATGCCTGCTATACAAACATTCACACCCTGAGCCTGTCCACGTAGCTCGTTGTGGACATCTTGATAAGAAAATCCTGCAATTAATTAATTTTCTCCCAGAATACCCTCAAGCAGACCTCACTTAAAGAACAGAGAAACAATTGCTTCCCTTGTCACCCCAAAGTGAACGTTTTAAAACGGGGGTCTTCAAACTTGGCCCTTTTATGACTTGTGAATTTCAACTCCCAGAACTGGCTGAGGAATTCTGGGAGTTGAAGTCCACAAGTCATAAAAGGGCCAAGTTTGAAGACCCGTCTTAAATCTAACAAACAAAATGGAGGCTGGCTGAGGAATTCTGGGAGTTGAAGTCCACAAGTCATAAAAGGGCCAAGTTTGAAGACCCGTCTTAAATCTAACAAACAAAATGGAGGCTGGCTGAGGAATTCTGGGAGTTGAAGTCCACAAGTCATAAAAGGGCCAAGTTTGAAGACCCGTCTTAAATCTAACAAACAAAATGGAGGCTGGCTGAGGAATTCTGGGAGTTGAAGTCCACAAGTCATAAAAGGGCCAAGTTTGAAGACCCGTCTTAAATCTAACAAACAAAATGGAGGCTGGCTGAGGAATTCTGGGAGTTGAAGTCCACAAGTCATAAAAGGGCCAAGTTTGAAGACCCCTGTTTTAAAACTTTGCCTCTTTACTACAGCAGCCATGGGACCTTGCCACGTTCTGTTCAAAGCAACTTTTAAAAAGGTGGGTTTTTTGCTGATATTGCACGGAAAGGTTAGCAACTACGGTGCTATTTTTAAAAAAAAAAAAAAAAATTTGCTCCATGTCTTAAGATGTCCAAGGCTGTGAAAGGCTGCCCAGTTGTGTTTCTCACTCGTTGTGTCCTGATTGTAAGTAAGGCTTTTGCTCAAGTTGCCTTAACCGTTTGGGTCTGCATTGCGTTAACACAAGAACAGGCAAGCTAACATGATGGCAGAAAGCTGTGTTTGCAGCTGGGGGGGAAAAAAATACTGTTTTGTAATTGTGGGTCTTCCTTTATCGGTGCCGAGATTTTGGGGGGATGATATTAAATAGAATTATTTTGTTTATTCTCATCTCAACGTTTTTATTTGACCCCTTTACTTTCCCGCTGTTTCTTAAAATCCTGACCTCTTTTCCACGAGTCCCAAAAGCAGGAAGTGAATTGATCTTCTGTCTTTAGCCCATACAGCTAGTCCTTGACTTACGATGATCTGTTTAGCGACCGTTCAGAGTTACAGAAGCACTGAAAAAAGTGACGTGATTCATTTTCACACGTGACGACCATCGCGGCATTTCTGTAGTCCCCTGATCAAAATTCAGGTGCCTGGCAAGAGGCACATACCATACGTACGACGGTTGCACTGTCCTGGGGTCGTGTGATCCCCTTTTGCGACCAGCATCCGACAAGCAAAGTCAATGAGGAATGCCAGGTTGTTAAGATTCCCTTAACAATTGCAGTGGTTTGCTGAACAACTGTGGCAAAAGAAGGTTTACCGCCGTGGTGTTCACTTAATGTCCTCCGTTGGTTTCGCGGGTGACCCGCGTTGTGATCGTGTCAGAGCATGCACAGTCTTATTGCGCTGAGATAACCCAGGAGTAAATATAGTAAACAGTGGTCTATATTAAATGGTGGTTTATATTACACTATCTACAATATCATACACCAGGAACAATATACATACACGTGGTAATACAGCAAACTCCAACACATAGCAGTTACAGCAGGAAACAGACGAGAGAGAGAAAGACACTCCGGCAAAAGCCTTCCCTTTTATACTCAGGCTCTTCAAGGGACACAGACCCTGCTGAGTCATTCCTATCATTGCATCATCCACCTTACATTACATCACATCATTACATAAGCTGTTTATTAAATTAATACCTTGCCAGATCATCACGACTTACAACCATGATCGGCAGTCTCCATTACGGTCGTAAGTAGAGGACTACCTGTATGCTGCCCTTTTGAACAGGCATCCTGTAGCTCCAGGTGGCAAAGCCCTAAACGTTGGGATCCTCAGAGGCTGTCCACAAGCACCAGTACAGGTGGTCCTCGACATAACGACCAATTCTTTGGTGACTGTTCAAAGTTACAACGGCACTGAAAAAAGTGACTTGCGACCATTTTTCACACTTATATTCCCCGTGGTCACGTGATCAAAAGTTGGACGCTTTGGCAACTGACTCCTATTTACGACGGTCCACCACATCCCCGGGTCACGTGATCCCCTTTTGCGACCTGACCGGCAAAGTCAGCGGGGGAAGCCACATTCACTTAACAACCGGCTTACTAAGTTAACAACGGCAGTGATTCCCTTAAGAACTGCGGCAAAGGTCGTAAAACGGGGCAAAATTCAGTTAACTTTCTCCCTTAGCAATGGAAAATTTGGGCTCCGTTGTAGTCGTAAGTCGAGAACCACCTGTCGTGTCCAGGACTGGAGTGGCTCCCTGCCCCACGCCAATTTTATTTTTTTTAAAAAAAGGCTTAAAATTCTTTTCTAAAAGGGAAGATGGGATGACCGGCTCTTGTGATTCGCATTAGGAGATACGCCGCCGCCATAAAAATTGAAAATATTTGGGGTCTGGGTGGAATCAACTGAACTCTGTCCAATCCATTATCTACACTTGATTTTTCTAAGACGCTGTCTCGACCTTTCATAAGCTCCCTGCAACTTTTTGAATTTTTTGAGTTTTATTACATAAGGTGTCGTCCATCCAGCGCAGTTTCTGCCTCAAAAGTCCTCGACTTAACGACTGAAATGGAGCCTGCCCATTGCGGTCGTCGGGCCGCGAGGATTGTAAAGCAGGTCACCCGCACGAACCGACCTGACGTTGCAATCTCTTTTTTTGAGCGGCCGTCGTAAAATGAATGCCGGCAGTCGTTAAGCAAACGACTAATAAGGTAGGTAGGCGAATCCGTTGTTGGCCTTTTTTTTTTCTGGTTAATTTGCTCGAGTCGTTAATTAAGCAGATTGAGAAATTTCCTGCCTGAGCGGGGGGTTGGACTAGATGATCTCCAAGGTCCCTTCCAACTTTATTATTATTATTAATTATTATTATTATTATTATTATTATTATTATTATTATTTTAACGCAAATCGATTGGAAGCTGTGGGGCAATTTTTGAAGAAAATCAATGCAGGCTTCCTGCAAAAATGTCGTAAAAGGTGGTCAGGTGGCTGCAAACAGCAGTAAATGCTGGCCTGTTGCTAAGCAACCGACATGCGGTGGTCGGTCACGTGAATGTCCGAACTTCAGAACCGAGTATCTTTGGAGGATTCTGTCATAACTGTGTCCCCAGTCTTCTGGTTCACACCTTTCAAAAAAGAAAGAAATTAAACTAGGTTCGACGGGGGAATGTATGGGAGCAGTACTCACCAGCTCCAAATGTTGGCTAGTGCTACCCGAGGTTTATGCCCCCAACTTTTGCAATAAAGTCCACTGAACTTCATCTTGGCCTCTGTGGAAACATAAGGGAGGAAAGATGGATCCTGGCCATGTGTAACGCAGGGGGGTCCAACCTTGGCCACTGGACTTCAACTCCCAGAATCCCTCAGCCCAACATCTGCAAGAAAGCAGCCAAACCAGCCCTCCTCCTCCTCCTGTCCACAGACCCCTCTCCCTGCTAGCTCTGATGACGCTCCCTAGTTGGGTCCTGAGACGTCTGCAAGAAAGCCACCCAGCTCAGAGAGCACCAAAGGCCCCACATTTCTTCTCTTCCTCCTCTTCCCCCCTTCATCCCTTCTTCCCCTCCTCCTCCTCTTCCTCCTCCTTCTCTCCATAAGCCCCCCTCCCTTCTAGCACTGGTGATGTTACCTAGTTGGGTCATGAAACGTCTGCAAGAAAACCACCCAGCTCAGAGAGCACCTAGGATGCCACAGTTCTCCTCCTCCTCCTCTACCTCCTCCTCCTCCTCTCTGCAAGCCCCCTCCCTTCCAGCACTGATGATGTTCCCTAGTTGGGTCCTGAGACGTCTGCAAGAAAGCCACCCAGCTCAGAGGGACCCCACAGTCCGAGAGACCCCTGAGCTACAAAGATTTTCCTCTTTATCGGTTCGATTGGATTGGATTGAAGCCCCCCCCCATCTCCTTCACAGAGGGGCTCTTTGGCGAGGAGGGGGCGGGCAGGCAAACCAAGGCCAGGTCGGGCAGCTGGGGGTCTTCCCGTTTCAACTGCCCCGGGAGCAGCGCGAAGCCCCCTGCCCGGCTCCAGGCCACTTCACTCCGGCTCCGCGCGGCGGCGGCGCCTGCCCGCCCATCCTCCGCCCCCCCCCCCAGCCCTGCCTTTAAAGCCCCGCTCACACGTGCCTGCCTCGCCCGGGGAGCCCAGACCCGCCCCGGCTTCTTTGCAGCAGCAGCAGCAGCCCCGCGGCTCCCTCCGGCCATGTCCCGCGAGTGGGAGCTGGCCAGCCGCCGCCGCCGCTCCACGCAGGACGGCTACGGTGAGTGGGGGGGGCGCCCTTCTCCTCCTCCTCCTCCTCCCTCTCCTCTCCCTCTTCCTCCCCCTCCTCCTCCCTCTCCTCTTCCCTCCTCCTCCCTCTCTTCTTCCTCCCCTCCCCTCCTCCTCCCGCTCCTCTTTCCCTCCTCCCCGCCTCTCTTCTTCTCTTCCTCCCCCTCCTCCTCCCTCTCCTCTTCCCTCCTCCTCCCTCTCGTCTTCCTCCCTCCTCCTCCTCTGCTCTTCCTCCTCCTCCTCTTTCCTCTTCCTCCCCCTCCTCCTCCATCTCTCCCCCCTCCTCCTCCTCCTCTCTCTCTTCTTCCTCTTCCTCCTCCTCCTCTTCCTCCCCCGGCCCCTTTGCCTCCATCGCTGCCCGGCTGCGGAGCGTGGGAACTCCGCGCAATGTCGCGCCCGCCTTGCTTTCCCACGCCCCCCCTTCCTCCCCGGGACTTCAGCGCCCACCGGCTGCTGGCTGGGGATGAGGGGAGAGGGAGTCCGGCCCCGAGGGTGGGTGGGGCAGCCCGCCTGTTGCGAGAAAGGTCCCCGGCGAGCAGGCTGGGGTGGGAGGGCGGCTGGGAGAGATGGGGGTGGGAGTCCTGGACCCAGCAGGGGGATGGGGCAGATGGGAATGAGAGTCCTGCACCCAGCTGGAGGGGGGGAGGGTGGCTGGGAAGAATGGGGATGGGAATCCAGCACCCAGCAGGAGGAAAGGGGTGGGTGGGTGGGAGGGATGGGGATGGGAGTCCTGCACCCAGGTTGGTCGGGGGAGGACGGCTGGGAAGGATGTGGATGGGACAGATGGAGATGGGAGTCCTGCACCCAGCTGGACGTGGGGAGGGCGGCTGGGGGGATGGGAATGAGAGTCCTGCACCCAGCTGGAGGGGGGGAGGGTGGCTGGGAAGGATGGGGATGGGAGCCCGGCACCCAGTAGGAGGAAAGGGGTGGATGGGTGGGAGGGATGGGGATGGGAGTCCTGCACCCAGGTTGGTCGGGGGAGGACGGCTGGGAAGGATGGGGATGGGAGTCCTGGACCCAGCAGGGGGATGGGGCAGATGGAGATGGGAGTCCTGCACCCAGCTGGACGTGGGGAGGGCGGCTGGGGGGATGGGAATGAAAGTCCTGCACCCAGCTGGAGGGGGGGAGGGTGGCTGGGAAGGATGGGGATGGGACTCCTGGGCCCAGCAGGGGGAAAGGACGGGTGGGAGAGATGGAGATGGGAGTCCTGCACCCAGCTGGGATGGCAGGAGGGGGAGGAGCCTCGGGGCTCCCCAGGGAGAGCTTTTCCTGCCTTTCGGGGGGGCTTTGGGGAAGGGTCTTTCTGAGCCCACCTCGGGGTCACTCAGGGCTGGCCATGGCGTGATGGGCAGGCGAGGAGGGTCCCCCGGAATCCAGCTCTGAAGGAAACCTCCTCTTGCACCCCGAAAGTCCCTGCAGCACAAATGACAACTTTGCAAAGGAGGCCACATCAGAAAATCTCCTTAGCTACCTTCGGGTTTCTGGGAGGATTGATAGTCTCTGATAGTCCCTTGGCCCTCTCTTGAGCCTGGTTGCTTCCTTGCAGACGTTTCCTTACCAAACTCCACGCCCTAAGTGCTCGGTGCGCTGATCATGTTACCTAGATTGGTAATGAAACGTCTGCAAGAAAACCACCCAGCTCAGACAGCCCCAAGGACCCCATATATTGATTATGGGATGCTGAGGGAACTTGGCTATTTGGGTTTTATTTAATAATATTATTTATGCTCATCATTGATTGCGTTTTAACCATCAGCCATCCGGACTCGTGTACCGCACATGAGACAGACAGTCCATGTCAAGGTGTTAAATATAGAACAAAAAATAAATTTGACCCTTATCAGAAATGTTGGACCTAAACTGTTGGCCTAAACTAAGTAAGAATATATATATATATTTTAAAAATAATAATCTAAAATTTAAAGATAATTTACTGGGTGGAGTAAAGTTCAATATCAGTATTTTGAAGGCGAGCGAGTGGGAAAACCGCAAACTTGATATTCTGCCCGGGGATGTCTCTGTGCTTTGATATTTTAACTAGGCATTAAAATTGAGCCAATAAATTAATTGGCAGAGAGAAAGAACAGAAGATGGAGGAAGTAAAACTGGAAAAAAAATCAATCTTGAGAGAGAGAGGAAGGGAGGAAGTTAGAACCCAAGTGAGGTTGGTTTCTAAGAATGTTCTTAATGTGCTTTTTCGCACATTGGGTGATGGAGGCTTCAATTACGATTTTTTAGCCGGCTGGATTCGTTTTGACTAAATTTGGCTGCTTCTCTCTTTTAAAACATCTTTATTAAATTGTCGTTAAGTCAAAGAGCTTCATCCAATATTAAATAAATATCTTTATTAAATACACGGTGCGAAATCCAGTAATAAAGTTGGGATAAAGCGCAAGCAGTTCTTGACTTACGACTGCTGTTGAGCCCAAAGTTTCCATCGCTAAGCGAGACAGCCGTTAAGTGAGTTTCCCCCCTGTTTTACCACCTTTCTTGCCGCAGTTGTTAAGCGAATCACTGCAGTTTGTTAAGTGAGCAACACGGTTGTTAAGTGAATCGGGCTTCCCAGTTGACTTGGCTTGGCAGAAGGTCGCAAAAGGGGATCACGTGACACACACCCCCGGGGGGAACACTACGACCGTCGTAAATATGAACCGGTTGCCAAGCGTCTGAATTTGGATCACGTGACCACGGGGAGGCTGCGACGGTCGTAAGTGTGAAACACGGTCCTAAGTCCCTTTTTTTTCAGCGCCGTTGTAACTTCGAACGGTCACTAAATGAACTGTTGTAAGACGAGGACTTACCTGTAGGGTTGTGAAGGTGCACGTGTGGACACACACATGTAAATTGGAAAAAAAAATAGCCAAGTAGTTGTATTGCATGCATGGCATATATATATATATTTACATTTGATTTCTAATTTCCAATTGACCTGACAAGGGGCCAGATAGGGACAGCCAAAAGGCCGAATAGGGCCAGGGAGAGGGGGGGGCGTAAAATGCCCAGGTCTGACATAGGATCCTAGGCAGGAAAGGACTCTAGAGATCTTCTATTCCACCCCTTGCTCAAGACAGGAGACCTTACCATCTCACAATTCTCCTCCTCCTCCTCCTCCTCCTCTTCCACTCTGCAAACCCCACCCCCTTCTAGCACTGATGGCGTTATGTAGTTGGGTAATGAAATGTCTTCAAGAAAACAACCAAGCTCAGAGAGCACCAAAGATCCCACAATCCTCCTCCTCCTCCTCCTCCTCCTCCTCCTCCTCCTCCTCGTTGTCACATCTCTGAAATGGTTTGATTCTCCTGCTTGAGCAAAGGGCTGGACTAGAAGACCTCCAAGGTCCCTTCCAGATTTCTGTTCTGTTCCCTGTTCCCTATTTTCTACTTTCTACTTTCTACTTTATATTATTTTATATTTTATATTTTATATTTTATATTTATTTTATATTTTATATTATTTTATATTTTATATTTTATATTTTATATTTTATATTTTATATTTTATATTTTATATTTTATATTTTATATTTTATATTTTATATTTTATATTTTATATTTTATATTTTATATTTTATATTTTATATTTTATATTTATTTTATTCTTCCTTTCCTCCCTTCCCTTCCCTTCCTTCTTCTCTTCCCCCTCCTCTCCACAAACCCCCCTCCTTTCCAGCACTGATGATGTTCCCTAGCTGGGTCATGTAACGTCTGCAAGAAAACCACCCAGCTCAGGACCCCACAGTCTTTTTCCTCCTCCTCCTCCTCCTCCTCCTCCTCCTCCTCCTCCTCCTCCTCCTCCTCCTCCTCCTCTCCACAAACCCCCACTCCCTTCTAACACTGATGATGTTACCTAGTTGGGTCATGAAACGTCTGCAAGAAAACCACCCAGCTCAGAGAGCATCAACGACCCCACAGTTCTCCTCCTCCTCCTCCTCCTCCTCCACACAAACCCCACTCCCAATGATGTTCCCTAGTTGGGTCATGTAACATCTGCAAGAAAGCCCCCCAGCTCAGAGAGCATCAAGCCCCCTTCGTTTCACCCCTGAGCTACAAAGATTCTCCTTTATTGGTACACAGATGTGTTTGGCCACAGTTCGGCTGTGTATCCTGGAAGAACGTTCTTACCTGGTCCTTAGTCCAAGCTGTGGGTGACCTCACTGAGGGAGAGGCCGGCTTTTGGGTTTTTCCACCCAGACGTGCAGTTTGGGACCTTCCCAGATAAGGTGACCTTAATCTCGATAACGTTCCTCTTTCAACAACCCAGTCTAAGCCCCCCCCCTCCCACGGATCCCTTCCCCCTCCCTCAAGGTGAGCAAGCCCCAAAGGACCATCACGTTGCAGGCGTCTACAAATGAGATCACCTTTGTGTGGGTCCTCCTGCGTCAGACCCCGTGCGTGTTTTTCTCGCTTTCACACCTTACCTGCAAAACAAGTCTCACCTTTTAAGAAGAATTGGCTGGCCTTCTTCCTACAGCCACATCAGTGGCGGCTGGGAGTATGGCCAGAGCTGGACATTTGCAAGCTCCAGTGGGCTGTGCTTGCTCCTGTGTGCAAGCTTTGGTATTGTTTTGGGGTGTGTTATCATCGACGTTCCCTTAATCGTCAGAATTATTGCTGTTGCGTTGCCCGCAGGAGGAGGAAGGGAGTAACAAATAGAATATTTGTATCTCAGGGTAGAACTGTGGGGTCCTTGGTGCTCTCTGAGCTGGGTGGCTTTCTTGCAGACGTTTCATGACCCAAATAGGTAACATCATCAGTGTTGGAAGGAAGTGGGGTTTACTTTCTGTTTACATACAAGTATACAGGGAAAGCCACTCCCAATAAAAGAGAATATTGGTGGCTCAGGGTTGAACTGTGGGGTCCTTGGGAATGGTGTTTGTGGAGTGGAGTGGAGGAGGAGGTGGAGGACTGTGGGGTCCTTGGTGCTCTCTGAGCTGGGTGGTTCTCTTGCAGACGTTTCATGACCCAACTAGGTAACATCATCAGTGCTAGAAGGGAGTGGGGGTTTATGGAGAGGAGGAGAAAGAGGAGGAGGAGGAGGAGGACTGTGGGGTCCTTGGTGCTCTCTGAGCTTGGTTGTTTTCTTGCAGACCTTTCAATGACCCAACTAGGTAACATTATCCATGCTAGACATTTCCCCGCTCCCTTCTAGCACGGATGATGTTACCTAGTTGGGTCATTGAAACGTCTGCAAGAAAACCACCAAGCTCAGAGAGCACCAAGGACCCGTCCATTAATCCATGCAATCACTCTTATTAGTAGCCTGCGTAAAAGTACTAATGCACTTAACCTCATGCATTAAACTGAAGTTTTCTAAGCTGTAAAGCCTGAACCCTGACAGTGACTAGTCCTCAGTGTTTTCAGCAGCTCTTTTTTCTTTCCCGCAATACCGTAGTGAATTATATTTTCCCTGTCCATTTCTCTTCTTCTTTATTCCCCGGGTCTCTTGAAAATATCTATTTTAGGAAACATTTAATTTTGTTGGGGATCTTGGGCCCATCAATCCATCACTCGGCTGACAGGCTTCATACCTCTCACCTCCCATGCAAGAAGCTGTAACTATTTGGCACTTAGTTGTGGCGGGAAACGCAACGGGGGCGCAAAGACACACCTTAGAAATCGGCGGCTATTCAGCATGTCGTCTACCATTTGAGTGGTATTTTTGCAAGAATGAAAAAAATGCTGTTCAAAATGGAAGTAGCCTAAGGCCTAATCAAGATTTTTATTTAGACTTAAATGTTGTAGTCCTTGTTTAGCGACCACAATTGGAACTGGTTCCCTTGGTCACTAAGGGAAGCGGTCACTAAATGAAACCATGACTGTGCTTAGGATCTGACTTCAGTTTTTCTTTGCTTTTCTTGACTTACGGCCACCATAGAGCCCATGTTGTTAAGTGAGACATTTGTGAAGTGAGCTTTGTCCTGTTTTACAACCTTTCTTGCCTCCGTTGTTAAGTGAATCACTGCAGTTGATAAGCTGATAAACCCGGTCTTTAAGTGAATCTGGCTTCCCCCTTGACTTTGGTTGTCAGAAGGTCGCAAAAAGGGGACCACGTGATCCCAGGACGCTGCGACCGTCATAAATGTGAGTCAGTTGCCGAGCGTCTCAATTTTGACCCCGTGACCCTGGGACACGGCAACCGTCATAAATATGAGTCAGTTGCCAAGCCCGAATTTTGACCACATGACCACGGGGCGGCTGCAATGGCCGTAACTGTGAAAAACGGTCATAAGTCCCTTTTTTCAGTGCTGTTGTAACTATGGACATTAAATAAACTGTTGTAAGTTGAGGACTAACCTGTACACACCCACAAAGGTCGCAAATGCGAGGAATGGTCACAAAGGGAGACTTTTCCACCACTGTTGTAATTGCTGACTGTCGCTAAACAAGGCGGTCGCTAAACGAGAGATATGTATATACCAGGGCTCTTCAACGCCTGGCTGAGGAATTCTGGGAGTTGAAGTCCACAAGTTATAAAAGGGCCAGGTTTGAAGACCCCTGGCTTATATGGTCCATGCTGGCTGAGGAATTCTGGGAGTTGAAGTCCACAAGTCATAAAAGGGCCAAGTTGGAAGACCCTTGGTATATACAGACACTATCCCATATACAAATGGGTCCTTGACTAACAACCAGCCATTTAATGACATTTGAAGTTACGACGGTGATGAAAAAGTCCCTTTGTGACCATTCCTCGCACTTGCGGCCTTCGCCCAGCTACTTCCAGCCGAGCTTTGAACTTCTGACAGCTGCCTCTGTTTGCAACATCCTGCGGTCGCGTGAGCACGAATTCTTTTTGCCGGAAACCCTGTTTTTGGCACACACAAAAACCCCACCCATTAAGGAGAGTGGTTTCGGTTAACGACCGCCCTTTTTGCTTAATGACGGCGACATTGGCTTAGCAGCCACCCTCTTTGTTAGCCACCACCACAAGAAACATTGTAAAAAAAAAACCGGGCGTGGTGACCCACTTTGACGACGCCCGTGGCTTACGGCCATAATTCTGAGCTGTATTATCGTCATAAGTTGAGGACTGCCTGTATTTTGAAGAGCCTCACGCATGCCTTATCTCTTAGGTAAACATTGATGCCGATAACAACATGTGACTGAATTTGTTTTGGGTTTGTCTGGGTTTTAGTTTTTTTCAAACCGGTTTGCAGCCTGTTCATTTCCCTCCCTGCAAACTGCAAAAGATTTTTTTTTGCTGGAAAAATAACAAAAAAAGTGAGGTTTGATCGTGCAATCGAATTCCAGCAATTCTCAGCCAGGTGCCTCACTAACAGGACATAAACTGAAATATAAGATAGAGAAACAGGGGTCTTCAAACTTGGCCCTTGTATGACTTGTGGACTTCAGCTCCCAGAATTCCTCAGCCAGCTTGCCTGGCTGAGGAATTCTGGGAGTTGAAGTCCACAAGTCATAAAAGGGCCAAGTTTGAAGACCCCTGATATAGAATATATCTCAGAATAACAAGAGTTGGACAAATGGCTGTCCAGTCTCATCTTAAAAACTTCCAGCATTGGCACATCCACAACTTCTGGTGGCCAGTTGTTCCACTGGCTAATTGTTCTCGCTGTCGGGAAATTTCACCTTAGTTCTAGGCTGCTTCTCAAAATAGAACGGCATATAGAATATTGATTTATTTATGTATTCACGGGCAGTCCTGGAGCCCAAAACATTTCTTTTGCTAAGCGTGACGGTGGTTAACTGCGTTTGGCCCCATTTTACGACCTGCCTTGCTGTTGTTAAGCGAATTGCTGCGGTTGTTAAGTGAATCCTGTGGTCGTTCAGCAAATCTGGCTTCCCCCCTTGATTTTCTTTTGTCAGGAGGTCGCAAAAGGGGACCCTGCAACCGTCGTAAATAGGAGTCAGCTGCCAAGCGTCTGAATTTTGATTAGGGGACCGTTGGGGATGCTGCAACGGGTGTGAGCGTGAAAAAGACGATCGGAAGTCAGTTTTTTTTCCAGTGCCCTTCTCACTTTGAACGGTCACTAAACAAACGGCTGTATGTTGAAGATCGCCTGGGGGTGGGCGAGGGGCTGCTTGGGAAAGACCCATGTTTTTCATCCTCGCTTCTGCTCTTGGTCCAGCTTCTGGTGTGTTTTCTCTCTCTCTCTCTCTCTCTCTCTCTCTCTCTCTCTCTCTCTCTCTCTCTCTCTCTCTCTCTCTCTCTCTCTCTCGGCAGGTGGACAGACTTTCAAAGCTAATTCTGGATTTCCTGTGGTTTTTAATTTTGAACGGTGCTGGGTGGCTGAACACGAGTTGGTCTTTGCAAACTGCCGGCTTCCTGTTCATTTCTCTCACTTTTTAAAAAATAGCATCGGATGAGAATGTCGAGGGAGATTCCCCGTCCTCCAGGTGACGATTGTCCCAAAGGGTGCTTTTTTTTTCCAGGAGGCCACTGGACTTCCTTGTTCTTTAAATAACAGTAACAGAGTTGGAAGGGACCTTGGAGGTCTTCTAGTCCAACCCCCTGCTCGGGGAGGGAACCTTCCATCTCCTGTTTTTTTAAGACAAAGCTATCTTCTTGTATTATAAATATTTAGAATAGAGTAGAGCTGGAAGGGACCTTGGAGGTCTTCTAGTCCAACCCCCTGCTCAGGCAGGAAACCTTTCATCTCCTGTTTTTTTAAGACAAAGCTATCTTCTTGTATTATAAATATTTAGAATAGAGTAGAGCTGGAAGGGACCTTGGAGGTCTTCTAGTCCACCCCCCTGCTCGGGGAGGGAACCTTCCATCTCCTGTTTTTTAAGACAAAGCTATCTTCTTGTATTATAAATATTTAGAATAGAGTAGAGCTGGAAGGGACCTTGGAGGTCTTCTAGTCCACCCCCCTGCTCGGGGAGGGAACCTTCCATCTCCTGTTTTTTAAGACAAAGCTATCTTCTTGTATTATATTTAGAATAGAGTAGAGCTGGAAGGGACCTTGGAGGTCTTCTAGTCCAACCCCCTGCTCAGGGAGGGAACCTTCCATCTCCTGTTTTTTAAGACAAAGCTATCTTCTTGTATTATAAATATTTAGAATAGAGTAGAGCTGGAAGGGACCTTGGAGGTCTTCTAGTCCAACCCCCTGCTTAGGCAGGAAACCCTATACCATTTCAGACAAATGGCTGTCCAGTCTCTTCTTAAAAACTTCCAGTGTTGCTTCTCTCCTGGATTAGTTTCCATCCGTTGCTTCTTGTCCTGCCTTCAGGGGCTTTGAAGAATAAGTGGACCCCCCTCTTCTTTGGGGCAGCCCCTCAAATGCTGGAAGACTGCTATCATGTCACTGCTATCACTTCTTTGAAGACGTTTCGCTTCTCCTCCCAGAAGCTTTTTCAACTCTGACTGGATGGTGGGGAATAGATTTATACTCCTTGCAGACTGCTGGTCATTTGCCACCTTTGAGAGGGTCGTTGAGGCCACTTGGAGGCTTACCTGTGTCCTCGGGGTCACCTGAGTGGTGCAAATGGACGTGGAGCCTTTGTGGAACTGCTGAAAGGGTCGGGACGCCCAGTTGTCCATAAATATTCGGAGGAGCTGCGGTGGTGCAATTGATTTACCTTGGTGCGCATCACATGAGCCTCGGGGAAGCAGTGCGCATTCTCCTCGGCATCATGTGATGGGATTTCGTGTGTTGTTTCCCTGGATTGTGACCTCCCTTGTGGAGTCTTATGGCCTGGCTGAAGAAGACTTGGGCGCCCTTCCACGAAAGAACTTCATTCATCTAGATCGGAGTTTCCCAACCTTGGCTATTTGAAGGTGGGTGGACTTCAACTCCCAGAATCCCCCAGTCAGCCCTGCAGGGCTGACTAGGGGATTCTGGGAATTGAAGTCCTCCCATCGTCACATGGCCAAGGTTGGGAGACTCTGATCTGGAACCATGACTCTTAACACAAACTTCACAGGGCTCTTCGAGCAACGAAATTCATCAGCTGCTTTGTGGTTCTAAGCAGGATGGGTTGTTGAAGGGCTGAGAAGTTACTGCCCACTCTTGGTGAACCACAGCTAGATTTTCATGATGATCCATCTTCCACCTGGCCCTTCAGGAGGACTTTCTTGTTGGACCAATCTTGAGGCTGTTTATTCGTGCTTATTCATGCTTGGAATAACAGTGTTGGAAGGGACCTTGGAGGTGTTCTAGTCCAGCCCGCCGCTAAGGGAGAAAACCCATTTCAGACAAATGGCTGCCCAACTAGGGAACGTCATCAGTGCTAGAAGGGTAGGGGATTTGAGAGGAGGAGGAGGAGGAGGAAGACTGTGGGTGCTCTCTGAGCTTGGTGGTTTTCTTGCAGACGTTTCATGACCCAACTGGGTAACATCAGTGCTTGAAAGGAGGGGAATTTGAGAGGGAGGGAGGGAGGGAGGGAGGGAGGGAAGGAAGGAAGGAAGGAAGGAAGGAAGGAAGGAAGGAAGGAAGGAAGGAAGGAAGGAGGAGGAGGACTGTGGGGTCCTTGGTGCTCTCTAAGCTTGTTGGTTTCCTTGCAGACGTTTCATGACCCATCTAGGTAATATCATCAGTGCTGGATGGGAAGGGGGTTTGTTGAGTGGAGGAGGAGGAGGAAAGGGATTGGGAGAAGGAATGAAGGCGAGCAAGAACGAAGGAGCCATGTTGTCTACATCGCAGGACTGTGTGAAATTCCGGAGCTGGGCGCTGCTGCTCTCTTCACTTGCCTTGCAGACAGATATTGTGGAGACCCTGACCGGGTCATTGACCCCCCTTTGGGACTGACGGCTCCTCCCTCTTGCTTTTCAGACTTCCCCAAAGAACTGGAGCACCGGAGTGACCCCCACCGGAGAGGCTCCCTCTGCGACCGACACTGTGCGGCCATTAACAACATCCATGGGGACCTGGCGGATATGCCTTCGGAGTCCCACCAGCTCAGCCACGGCATCCTGCCCCCCAGGATCCTGCCAGGTAAAGGGGTCCCAGCTGCGGTGGACCCTCCCTTTGGAGGCGTCACAAAAGGAGATGATGGAAGTCACCTTGACTTTACCACCGCAGTGCAGCCCAGAATTTGTGTTGCTAAGTGAGACGGAGGTTAAGCGAGTTTTGCTTCGCTTTACGACCTTTCTCGCCACCGTCGTTAAGCGAATCACCGCAGTTGTTAAGTCAGGAACACGGTTGTTAAGCGAAACTGGCTTCCCTCGTTGACTTTGCTTGTCCTTAAGGTCGCAAAAGGGGATCCCGGGACCCTGAAACCGTCATAAATAGGAGTCAGTGGCCAACCGTCCAGATTTTGATCACACGATGGTAGTAAGATGGTTGTAAGGAAAAACTTCCTGACAGTTAGAACAATTAACCAGTGGCACAACCTGCCTCCAGAAGCGGTGAATGCTCCAACACTGGAAGTTTTTAGGAACAGACTGGACAGCCATTTGTCTGAAATGATATATAGGGTTTCCTGCCTGAGCAGGGGGTTGGACTAGATGACCTCCAAGGTCCCTTCCAACTTTTATTGTTATTATTATTGTTATTGTTATTATGTGAAAGATACTTTTTTCAGTGCCGTTGTAACTTCGAACGGTCACTAAGCAAACAGTTGCAAGTCGGGAACTAGCTGTATCTCACAAGGCTGGGAACCATGGGGATATCACTTGACCATGAGCCAGCCGTGTGCAGCAGCAGCCAGAAAAGCTAACACAATCCTGGGTTGCATAAACAGAGGCATAGAATCAAGATCACGCGAAGTATTATTACCGCTTTGTAAAACCCTAGTAAGGCCACACCTGGAATACTGCAACCAATTTTGGTCACCATATAAGAAAAAAGATGTTCAGAGTTTGGAAAAAATTCAGAGAAGAGCAACTACTAGGATGATCCAAGGCCTGGAGACTAAAACATACGAAGAACGGCTACGGGACTTGGGTTTGGCTAGTCTAAAGAAAAGAAGAAATAGGGGAGACGTGATAGCGGCGTTCCAGTATTTGAGGGGCTGCCACAAAGAAGAGGGGGGTCACATTATTCTCCAAAGCACCAGAGGGCAGGACAAGAAACAATGGTTGGAAACTGATCAGAGAGAGAAGCAACCTGGAATTAAGGAGAAACTTCCTGACAGTGAGGACAATTAACCAGTGGAACAGCTTGCCACCAGAAATCGTGGGCGCTCCATCCCTGGAGATATTTCAGAAAAGATTGGACAGCCATTTGTCCTGAATGGAATAGGGTCTCCTGCTTGAGCAGGGGGCTGGACTAGAAGACCTCCAAGGTCCCTCCCAGCTCTTATTCTATTCTAAAGCCATCATTTAAATCCAGGCGGATAAAAGGAATAGACTGTAATGAAGTGTTAGAACCGTGAAAACAAGGGAACTTTATGATGCAAAACTGGGGCTTGCAAATCCAGTGATCCACAGCAGTTAAATGCATTTTAGGAAGGATTTGAGCATTGCGGGCCTGACCCGACACCCCCTCCCACCCCCCCATCCCCTCAAATGTAAAGCCAGTGGAGGGAAGAGGGAGGGGGCCACCTTTGCAGAGAGGGTGGTTCAAGTCCAGGCCACGGTGGCTGAGAAGACCACCTCACTCTCCGCGAGGTGTTTGGAAAGAGGGTTGAGCTACACGCCGTCCCTGACTTACGACAGTTCGTTTAGTGACCGTTCAAAGTTACAGCGGCAGTGAAAAAAGGGACTTGGGATCTCTTTTTCACACTTAACGACCGTTGGCAGCGCCCCCCAGGGTCACGCGATCAAAATTCAGACGCTTGGCAACCGGCTCGTATTTACGACGGTCGCAGCGTCCCGGGGGTGTCACTGGATCCCATTTTGCAACCCTTCTGACAACCCGAGTCAACGGGGGGAAGGCTGGCTTCGCTTAATGTCCATATGGTTTACTTGACTTCTGTAGGGATCTCACTTAAGAACAGTGGCAAAAGTGGTCATAAAAACAGGCCGAGACTCACTTAAGAACCGCCGTGCTTGGCAACGGAAATTTGGGGGTCACTGATGGTCGTTAAATCGGGGAGTAGCTGTACGTCTTGTCTGTTCCTTGTTTGAGACCGATACGGGCAGTCCTCGGCATACGGCCACAACGGAGCCCAAAATTTGTGCTGCTGAGAAATTTGTCAAGTTTCCTGCCTGAGCAGGGGGTTAGACTAGATGACCTCCAAGGTCCCTTTCCAACTTTATTATTATTATTGAGTTTTGCCCCATTTTACGGCTTTTCTTGCCGCAGTCGTTAAGTGAATCACTGCAGAGTCACATGGTCGTTAAGCGAATCTGGTTTCCCCGTTGAGTTTGCTTGTCAGGTCGCAAAAGGGGGATCACGTGACACAAACACACACACTTCCCAGGACGCTGTGACCGTCATAAAGGTGAGTCAGTTTTCGAGCATCCGAATATAAATCACGTGGCCATGGGGGTGCTGCGACGGTCGTTAAGTGTGAAAAAAACGTTCCTAAGTCACTTTTTTTCAGTGCTGTTGTAACTTTGAACGGTCACTAAATGAACTGTTGTAAGTCGAGGACAATAATAATAATAATAACAACAATAACAATAACAACACAACAATAACAATAACAATAATAACAATAGTAACAAAACAATAACAAAACAACAATAATAACAATAACAATAGTAATAAAATAACAACAACAATAATAGTAATAATAATAATAGTAATAACAAAACTAACAAAAATAACGATAGTAATAACAAAACAACAACAATAATTAATAACAAAACAATAATAACAACAATAGTAATAATAACAAAACAATAGTAACAACAATAATGGTAATAACCCAACAATAATAATAGTAATAACAAAACAATAACAAAATTAACAATAGTAATAACAAAACAACAATAATAAAGTTGGAAGCGACCTTGGAGGTCATCTAGTCCAACCCCCTGCTCAGGCAGGAAACCCTATACCATACTTCCTGTACTTCATGGCTTGCTGTGATTTAAAATCCATCTGGGCAGATTAAACCGTGGTTTAGCAAAAGCCGCTCCTTGCTGGAAAGAATGGGGGGGGCGGCGCAGGCCAAGGTCTCCACCAGCTTCTAGCCTCCCTCTCTTCTCTACCTAGTGGTCTCCAGCCCAGGCTGCTGCCTGCATCACTCCGAGGAAGTTCAGACCTGCGAGGGCTGCCTGCAGAAGATGACCCTCACGGCCGAGAACGAGGTGGAAGCCCACCGTCTCTCCAACAATTACAAGGTCGGCGTGCAAAGGTCTGCCTGGGTTGGGGAAGGAGGAGGAGGAGCAGACCCAAAGCTGCCTCTTTCAGGAGGCAGCTAGACCTCCTTGTTTTACCTTTGAAGACGTTTCGCTTCTCATCCCAGAAGCTTCCTCAGCTCTGACTGGATGTTGGGGAACGGGAGGAGTTATACTCCTTGCAGACAGCTGGACCTTTGCCTTCTTTTAGAGCACGGGTGTCAAACTTGCCGCGTCACGTGACGTGTCGCGACATGTCGTGACTTTTTTTGCCTTGCCGGAGCTGGGGTGGGCGCGGCCTCCATATGATGCAACCAGCCCACCGGCCGGCAGTTTGACACCCCTGTTTTAGAGGGTCCAAGAAGCAGTATCCAGTTGAAAATTGGAGTCTCTGAATAAGCAGCCTTGGATTCTTATTCTTTTTCAGGAGGCAACTGGACTTTCTTGTTTTTTCTTTGAAGACGTTTCGCTTCTCATCTAAGAAGCTTCTTCGGCTCTGACTGGATGGTGGGAAATGGAAGGATTTATACTCCTCGCAGATAGCTGGTCATTTGCCTTTTTTTAGAGAGTCGTTGAAGCCACTTGGAGGTTTGTCTGTGTTCTCGGGGGTCACCTGAGTGGTGCAAATGGGTGTCCCAGCCCTTTCAGCAGTTCCAAGAAGGCTCCACACCCATTTGCACCACTCAGGTGACCCTGAGGACACAGACAAACCTCCAGGTGGCCTCAACGACCCCCTAAAAGAGTGCAAATGACCAGCTGTCTGCAAGGAGTATAAATCCTCCCATTCCCCACCATCCAGTCAGAACCGAAGAAGCTTCTTGGATGAGAAGCGAAACATCTTCAAAGAAAAACAAGAACGTCCAGTTGCCTCTTGAAAAAACACCTTTGGGGCAATCATTGACCCGGAGGACTGAGCATCTCCATAGGGGAAGAACAGAGTTTGGGGGTGGCAGCAGGTGAGGGGGACACGGTTGCCATCTTAGCAATAGTCCTGGGGAAAGGGAGATTTTTTTTACAGGTAGTTCTCGACTTACAAAGCTCATTGAGTGACCGTTCGAAGTTACAACGGCACTAAAAAGGACTTCAGGCCAGTTACGACCACTGCAACATCCTCGTGGTCACGTGATCAAAATTCGGATGCTTGGCGCCTGGTTCATATTTATGATGGTTTGCAGTGTCCCGGAGTCACGCGATCCCGTTTGGCGACCTTCTGACAAGCAAAGTCCATGATTCGCTTAACAACCCTGTTACTAACTTAACAACTGCAGTGATTCACTTCACAACTGTGGCAGAAAAGGTCTTAAAGGGGGACTACTCACTTGTGACCACTTTCCACACTTACGACCGTTGCAGCATCCCCCACAGACACGTGATCAAAATTCGGACGCTTGGCCATTGGTTCATACTTATGATGGTTTGCATTGTCCCGGGGTTGTGTGATCCCCTTTGGTGACCGTCTGGACTTCCGGTTTGCCGATGCGGCCGCCATGGACATCTGGAAGGCGAGCTCCGTCTTCCGCGTCCAGTTTCGCATCGCTGGGGGACCCTGGAAGTGGTCAAAAGTCCTGTAGGGGCGACCAGCAAGGAGGGAATCCCCGTTGAATCGGGGTAGCCCTCCAAACCGGCGGACGAAAGACCGGCCCTTTGGCGACCGTCTGTCAAGCAAAGACAATGGGGCAAGCCAGATTCATTTAACAACCGTGTGACTAATTTAGCGACTGTAGTGATTCATTTAACCACCGTGACAAGAAAGGGTGACAAATGAGGCAAAATTCATTTAATAACTGTCTCACTTGGAAATTTTGGACTCAACTGTGATCATAAGTAGAGATTGGGAAGGCCTGGGGGGGGGGAAACTGGAAAAATTGGGAAAAAACAGGTTTTTTTCCTGTTTTTTTTTTTCCCCAAGTGGCTTTGAGAAAAAGAAAATGGAGGAACATGCAGGACCAAAAGTATAAAGAGAAATCTCTTTTGGCATTCCTTAGTAAAGTCGTTTTAATTTACACGTCCGTGCTTCTTCTTCTTCACACAGTTCGGCTTTAAGAAATGGAAGAGTCACGTCACGGCTCGGCCCTGGGAGGACCGTTCGGAAATTGTCAAAGAGCTCTACTCGGACCTGACTATCGTCAAAAGTCCAACAGGTAAAGCCCAGGCCATCTTCTGCTGCTATTCTAGGATTAGACCCTCTGAACAGCCTTGAGTGAAAAGCTCCAGTTCATCTTAATGCATTATTTCTCATAACAACCAATCAGATGCCTCTAAATCAGAATTTTTCACTCTTGGTCACTTTAAGATGTCTGGACTTTAACTCCCAGAATTCCCCATCCAGCTGGGAGTTGAAGTCCAGACGTCTTAAAGTTAATCAGGTTGAGAAACGAAGCTCTTGAATTCCCAGAAGGGGAAGGAAGAATCACATTCTTCGGCCGTTTCCCCATCAAATGCCATCGTCCTCGACTTTCAACCATTTGTTTAGTGGCCATTTGAAGTTACAACAGCTGTGAAAAAAGTGACACCTAACCTGTCCTCACACTTACGACCGTTGCCCCATCCCCCAGAGTCATGTGGTCAAAATCCAGGCGCTTGGCAACTGGTCTGTATTTACAATTGGATGAGTCTCAGGGTCCTGCGAACGCCAGTGATTTCCCTGAACAAGCACGGGAAACAAGGTCCTAAAAGTGGGTGCTCCTCGTTTAACAACCGTCTTGCTTAGCGACGGGCAACCTGATCCCCCTTGGAGTCGTACGTTGAGGACTGCCTGTACTGAAGACTAGGTGGAAGCTGGTTTTCTCCAGGTTGTGGCCTTAACACAGACTAGTAGGATGGTCCACTACTTGGGTTATGAAGCTGCGCAGGGCAACTATTAGGAGTAAAGTCAACATTCACAAGATCTTGAAGGACAGGTGGCATCCAAAGTTGACTTGAGGTCCTCCTCTGTGGTCGTGTCCTCTCCAGGTTCCATGCTGACTTGTGGCAACATCTTCTACCTTCTCCTCTTTGGATGGTGGCTCTTCCTACTCTACACCGCGGTCTCCCTTCTGATGTTCCTCACCGTGCTGGGAGCTCCCTACGGTGAGGATGTGGATGCCGAGTGTCCCTGGAGAATGGGGTGGTGGTGGTAAGATCAGGTCTCCATGGGGCAGGAGGAACGTGGAGGCAGGTGTGTCCACGTGTGTGCAGGTGATTGTCCATCCAAGCAGAAAGGTCTATGACTTTCTCTTCCTGATTTTAGGAAAACTCTGCTGGAAGCTTGCTGGATATTTCCTCTGGCCGTTTGGGAAAGTCATTCAAAAGGTAAGGAGGAAAGTTGGAGAGCATTCTGGGCTGGTTGAAGCTTCTTTCTTCACCCTAGACTAGAGGGTGGCTTTCTCCAGATCCTAGGATTCCCCAGTCAGTAGGACCTTCATCTCAGATAAATGTCTATGGAGATTCTCGTCATCCAGGTCAGAGTTATCCCAAAGATGCTTTTCCCCGAAGCAACTGGAATTTCTTGGGGGTTTTTTTTGAAGACATTTCACTTCTCATCCAAGAGGCTTCTTCAGCTCTGACTGGATGGTGGGGAACGGGAGGATTTATACTCCTTGCAGACAGCCGGTCATTTGCCTTCTTTTAGAGGGTCGTTGAGGCCACTTGGAGGTTTGTCTGTGTCCTCAGGGTCAACTGAGTGGTGCAAATGGATGTGGTGCCTTGAGTCCCTTCACAGGGGCAGAAAACATCCTGCAGCCAAGAAGGCTCCACACACTACTTAGATGACCCTGAGGACACAGACAAACCTCCAAGTGGCCTCAACGACTCTCAGAAACAATGCAAATGACCAGCTGTCTGCAAGGAGTATAAATCCTCCCATTCCCCACCATCCAGTCAGAGCCGATGAAGCTTCTTGGATGAGAAGCGAAACGTCTTCAAAGGTAAAGCGAGAAAGTCCAGTTGCCTCGTGAAAAAAGCACCTTTGGGGGAATTCTGGGAAAGCTGGAATTAAGTCTCTCCTGAGTTGCCTTTCTGTTCTGGATGACCACGTCTGAAGACCAGCAGGGAAGAGGTCCGGAAAACCACAGTTCTTCACCGGATTATCCCCTTACTCCAGATCAGGGAGCCCGAATTTTGGAGGGAGGAATCCGATTGGTTCTTCTCTCCGTCTTCCAGATGAAAACCTACCGTCCAGATTGCCAGATGAAGTTCAGCAAGAACCACGTCATCGCTGAGGTCAAGGTGGCGAAGGACACCACCCCCTTGCTCGCCCGGCAGGGTTCGTGCAAGATGGGTGGTTGTGGTTACTGGGTAAGGGTCGTCTTCGTTTGGCGAGGGAAGAAGCGAGGGTTTTTTTCTAGATCCTTCCAAGAAGCGCTGGTGGCGGTTCCATGCTCCTTCCAAGAAGCTCTGTAGCTTCTTTCTTGATTGGTGAGATAAGCTGCCCCCTTCAGGCTTATAATGGTATAATGCAGGGGGTCTCCAATCCTGGCCACTTTTAAGACTTGTGGACTTCAACTCCCAGAATTCCCCAGCCAGCATGGCTGGCTGGGGAATTCTGGGAGTTGAAGTCCACAAACCTTAAACTTTCCACATTCATTTGGAGTTTTAAACTTACCAAGTTTGAAAACCCCTGGAATAATGTACTGGTAATCCTCGACTTACAACAGTCCATTTAGTGACCGTTCGAAGTTAAAACGGCACTGAAAAAAGGACTGGTTTTTCACACGTACGACCGTTGCGGCATTCCCAGGGTCAGGTGATCAAAATTCAGACGCTGGGCCACTGACTCATATTTATGACCGTTGCTGTGTCCCCAAGGGTCACGTGATCCCCTCTGGCGACCTTCCGACAAGCAAAGCCAATGGGGAAGCCAGATTCGCTTAACAACCGTGTGACTCACTTAACAACTGCAGTGACAAGAAAGGTGGTCAAAGAGGGCAAAACTCTCTTAAGAAGGTCTTGTTTAGCAACACAAATTTTCGGCTCCATTGTGGTTGTGAGTCGAGGACTGCTTAATAATGCTTCTTTGTAAACCATGGTTTCGAACTAAATAGAACGGAACGGAACAGAACAGAACAGAACAACAGAACAGAACAGAACCAGAAGGAATGGAATGGAATGGAATGGAATAGAATAGAATAGAAAATGGGAATAGAATAGAAAATGGGAATAGAATAGAATAGAATAGAATAGAATAGAATAGAATAGAATAGAATAGAATAGAATAGAATAGAATAGAATAGAATAGAAAATGGGAATAGAATAGAATAGAATAGAATAGAAAATGGGAATAGAATAGAAAATGGGATAGAATAGAATAGAATAGAATAGAATAGCATAGAAAGAATAGAAAATATAGGAATGGAATATTGGAATGGAATGGAATAGAATATATGGAATAGGATAGGATAGAAATAGAATAGAATAGCATAGAAAGTAGGAATAGAATAAGGAATGAATAGAATAGAATAGAATAGAAAATGGGAATAGAATAGAAAATGGGAATAGAATAGAAAATGGGAATAGAATAGAATAGGATAGAATAGAAAATGGGAATAGAATAGAAAATGGGAATAGAATAGAATAGAATAGAATAGAATAGAAAATATGGAATGGAATGGAATATATGGAATGGAATATATGGAATGGAATGGAATAGAATATATGGAATAGGATAGAATAGAATAGAATAGAATAGAATAGAATAGAATAGAATATATGGAATAGGATAGGATAGAATAGAATAGAATAGAATAAGGAATGAATAGAATAGAATAGAATAGAATAGAATAGAATAGAATAGAATAGAATAAGGAATGAATAGAATAGGAATAGAATAGAATAGAATAGAATAGAATAGAATAGAATAGAATAGAATAGAATAGAATAGAATAGAAAATGAGAATAGAATAGAAAATGGCAATAGAATAGAATAGAATAGAATAGAATAGAATAGAAAATATGGAATGGAATGGAATATATGGAATGGAATATATGGAATGGAATGGAATAGAATATATGGAATAGGATAGGATAGGATAGGATAGAATAGAATAGAATAGAATAGAATATATGGAATAGGATAGAATAGAATAGAATAGAATAGAATAAGGAATGAATAGAATAGAATAGAATAGAATAGAATAGAATAGAATAGAATAGAAAATGGGAATAGAATAGAAAATGGGAATAGAATAGGAAATGGGAATAGAATAGAATAGAATAGAATAGAATAGAATAGAATAGAATAGAATAGAATAGAATAGAATAGAATAGAATAGAATAGAATAGAATAGAATAGAATAGAATAGAAAATATGGAATGGAATGGAATATATGGAATGGAATGGAATAGAATATATGGAATAGGATAGGATAGGATAGAATAGAATAGAATAGAATAGAATAGAATAGAATAGAATATATGGAATAGGATAGAATAGAATAGAATAGAATAAGGAATGAATAGAATAGGAATAGAATAGAATAGAATAAGGAATGAATAGAATAGAATAGAATAGAATAGAATAGAATAGAATAGAATAGAATAGAATAGAATAGAATAGAATAGAATAAGGAATGAATAGAATAGGAATAGAATAGAATAGAATAGAATAGAATAGAATAGAATAGAATAGAATAGAATAGAATAGAATAGAATAGAATAGAATATTCTTTATTGGCCACATGTGATTGGACACACAAGGAATTTGTGCAGAAGCTTTCAGTGTACAAACAAGCGACGGGATAAATCATGATCACAACCAACATAAGAAACACATTCCTCTCCCCCTGAGACGCCTGTTTCTCCCCACGGGGGACCCCCACCTCGTCCGCCCTCACTCTCCCTCTTCCCCACCCTGCCCAGAGGCGCATCAGCACCTACCTCTGGCTGCTGACCGGCTTCCCTCTCCTCGCCGTCGCCCACGCTCTGGTCTGCCTCGTCTGCTGGCTTCTGGTCTTCTTCATCCCCACGGCCAAGATGAGTCTGCGCACCGTCACCACGATTTTACTCCTGCCTCCCGAGTGCGTCCATATCCAGCGCCTGCGGAAGGTGAGGAGGCCAGAAGGGGGGGATTGGGCTTTTACAGGTGGCCGTGGACAGGTAGCCCTCGATTTACGACCGTTCGTTTAGCGACCGTTCGAAGTCACAACGGCGCCGAAAAAAGGGACCTAGGACCGTTTGTCACACTTAACGACCGTTGCAGTTGCAGCCTCCCCGGGGTCACGTGATCCAAATTCAGGCGCTCGGCAACCGATTCGTATTTAGGACGGCTGCATATACCCCGATCTCGCGTGATCCCCCTTTTGCGTCCTTCCGACAAGCAAAGCCAGTGGGGAAGCCGGATTCACTTAACAACCATAGGATTCACCTAACAACCGCAGGGGTTCACTTCACAACAGCAGCCAGAAGTGTCACAATGTCACAATGTCACAAGCCAGGGAAGCCAGATTCGTTCAAGAACCCCATTATTCACTTCAGAACGGCAGCGGTTCACTTAACCAGAGTGGACACAGAAAGATCATACAACGGGGCGAAACTCATTTTTAACAACGATCTCGCTCAGCAACAGACATGTTCGGCTCCGTTGCGGCCGTAAGTCGAGGACTACCTGGCCATAGAAGCGAAAATTCAGCACAATCTGGTTTGTTCTTCGCTTGTGTCCCTTCTCTGCTCCAGACGGAAGTCCCCTTAGATGCGGAAGTGATCCTTTGTTGTTACCGGGCGGTCTGTGGGTACTATTACAAATACGCTGTGGATGGGATCAACGTCTTCGCCGTCAGTATCCTTTGGGGGCCTGGGGGGGGGGGGTCAGCTGTGGGCAGCTTCTGTGACATCTGCCTCAACCTCTGGGGTCTTCAGGGGCCTTCTGAGCGGGACGTTTGCCTTGTCTCTCTTTGACCGATGTCCACAAGACGACATTCTTGTCGTATAAAGGAGATGCCATCAAATCAGGTTTGACGCCTGAGGACTATATGCTCAAGATGTTTGGGACCTCTTTGGAGCTCAACCAAGGTCATCTGAGGCAGAGGTCCCCCACATTTTGGGCACCAGGGACCGGTTCTGTAGAGAGAGGTTTTTCCACGTACCTGAGAGTGTGTAGTTTTCTGTACTGCCTGCATCCCGTGGATGGGGCTTTGCTTGTTTGCGTGGACCGGTTGCTGGCATGCTGCGGCCCAGTACCAATTCACGGACCGGGGGTTGGGGACTCCTGATCTGGGGTCCTGGCCTAGCCTCACTCACCCCCTTCGCCGTGTTTTTTCCCCCTTCTTTCGTTTGCCCCAAATAGCGCTGGACGGTGACCTGATGTTGGTCCTTCAAGGAAGTGCTCAACTCCTGGTGACTTCCTAGAAACCTCCAGGAAGTTTCCTTACCCCACGGGACAGAATTGCGATTAGAAGAGAATTTTTGTAGCTCAGGGTTGAAATGTGGGGACTTTAGGGCTCTCTGGGCTTGGTGGGTCTCTCACAGGCATTTCATGACCTGACTAGGTAACGTCATCAGTGCTAGAAGGGTGTGGGGTTTGCAGAGAGGAGGAGGAAGAGGTGAAGATGTTACCTAGATGGGTTATGAAATGTCTGCAAGAGAGAGAGCACCAAGGACCTCCTCCTCCTCCTCCTTCTCCTCCTCCTCCTCCATGCAAACCCCACTCCCTTCCAGCACTGAAGATGTTACCTAGATGGGTTACAAAATATCTGCAAGAGAGCAACCGAGGACCCCACAATCCTCCTCCTCCTCCTCCTCCTCCTCCTCCTCCTCCTCCATCTGCAAGAGAGCAACCAGCCTCAGAAAACACCAAGGACCCGCACAATACAAAAGGGCCTCTTCTCCTGGGATGCATTTCCAACTTCCCAATTTATTCAATAGCTAGGGATTTCTAGCGACCTGCCATAGGAATGCTAACCACGTCCATAAAAATATTGAACTTTGTTTCGCAAGCTCAACCAGCTCTGCTCTCTCTGCTGCCATCGTGATAGATGCATTTTCCTCACCCACGAACCCCCAGATCTCCTCCCGTTGGTCATCGTGACTCTGAGTTTGGGCTACGCCGATAAACACAACTACTACACCAGCTCCGTGACAAAGTTCACCCTGGCCTTGCTCTCCATCATGCCTCTCTCCTACTACATCGGCATGGCGATCGCCAGGTGAACGCTTCAACTCTCAAGGTGGAACCGGGATCCTCTTTCAAACACAATGAGGGCTGTCAAGATAGATAGATAGATAGATAGATAGATAGATAGATAGATAGATAGATAGATAGATAGATAGATAGATAGATAGATAGATAGATAGATAGATAGATAGATAGATAGATAGATAGATAGATAGAAAGATAGTAAGATAGTAAGATAGTAAGATAGTAAGATAGTAAGATGATAAGATAAGATAAGATAAGATAAGATAGATATGATAAGATAGATATGATAAGAGATATGTTAAGATAGATATGATAAGAGATATGTTAAGATAGATAGATATAAACAGATAGATGATAGATAGATAGATAGATAGATAGATAGATAGATAGATAGATAGAGGTGGGTGGATGAATGGATAGATAGATATGATAAGATAGATATAGATAGATATTGATAGATTGATAGATATGATAAGAGAGATATAAGATAGATAGATAGATAGATAGATAGATAGATAGATAGATAGATAGTCCCTTCCAGCCCTATGATTCTATAATTCTGAGATAGATAAAATACATGACAGACAGACAGATTGGTTGGATGGATGGATTGATGGATGGGTGGAAAGGAGGGAGGGAGGGAGGAAAGGAAGAAAGGGGAGGGAGGGAGGGAGGGAGGAAAGAAGGAAGAGAGGGAGGAAGGAAGGAAGGAAGGAGCAGCTTATCTCCAGAAGTTGTGGGTGCTCCAACACTGGAAGTTTTTAAGAAGAGACTGGACAACGATTTGTCTGAAATGGTCTAGGGCGGCTCTCCTGCTTGAGCAGTGGGTTGGACTAGAAGACCTCCACGGTCCCTTCCGACTCTGTTATTCCGTTATTCTCTTCCTGGAGGAATCCAGGCAGACCCTCAAGATCTGGTCCTCACGTCTCTTCCTCTTCCTCCTCCAGCATCTCGGCACAGAGCAACTTTGCCGTGGGGGCCGTGGTCAACGCCACGTTTGGCTCCATCACAGAGCTCACCTTCTACATCACGGCCCTCATCAAGGGGGCTCGTGAGAAGAACAGGTGCTACGAGGAGATCGTCAAGTCCGCCCTCACCGGGACCCTCCTGGGCTGCGTCCTTTTCATCCCGGTGAGTCTGGGCCTCGAGCTCCTTTCCACGTGGCCTCCAGTCCATTCTTGGTCTTGGGGATCGGGTCGAGGACAGTGGATTGGAATTCTGTAGCTGACCTGGAATAGCACGGATAGAAGGGAATATTTGTACTTCGTGGGGGGGGGGGTCCTAGGTACTCTCTGAGCTTGCTGGTTTTAGAAGAGAGTGAGGTTGGATGAGGAGAGGAGAAGAAGGAGAGGAGAAGGAATGAAGGAGGAGGAGGAGGAGAAATAGGGAGGAGAAGAAGGAGGAAGAGAAGGAGAAGAAGGACAACTGAGGGGTCCTTGGTGCTCTCTGAGCTTGGTTGTTTTCTTGCAGACGTTTCATAACCCAACTAGGTAACATCATCAGTGTTAGAAGGGAGTGGGGGTTTGTGGAGAGGAAGAGAAGGGAGGAGGAGGAGGAGGAAGACTGTGGGGTCCTGGGTGCTCTCTGAGCTTGGTTGTTTTCTTGCAGACATTTCATAACCCAACTAGGTAACATCATCAGTGTTAGAAGGGAGTGGGGGTTTGTGGAGAGGAAGAGAAGGGAGGAGGAGGAGGAGGAGGAGGAGGAGGAGGAAGACTGTGGGGTCCTGGGTGCTCTCTGAGCGTGGTTGTTTTCTTGCAGACATTTCATAACCTAACTAGGGAACATCCTCAGGGCTAGAAGGGAGTGGGATTCAAACTTCTCCACTTCCTATTTCCATAGTTTTGGGTAGAGCTTTCCTCCAATCCTGGTGGGCCTCTGTTGGCTGTAGATAATCTGAGCTGAAGTCCTTTGCAGGATGCTGCTGGATCCAAACCTACTTCCCAGCCCAGCCCAAGAGATGAAACCTGCTTCTCCTTCTGTCTCTCGCAGGGACTCTGCATGGTGATCGGCGGCATCCGACATCAAGAGCAAAGGTTCAACAGCCGATCGGCCGGGATCAGCTCCGCTCTCCTGTTCCTGTCGGTGGGAGGTAAGCTCTGCGGGGGTCCAAGCCCCGTTTCCCCCATTCTCCTTTTGATAAGGAAGCGCAAATTATTTCAGATTCAAAATGCTGAGCTGAAACATCGCATTTTGAGCTGAAAGCATGTTCGGCCTTTAATGGATGTGTTTCTAGGTGGGACAGGTCAGTGTTGAAGCATCCCTGATAGAAAAAATACTACTAATAATAATTGAAATACATATTGGATGGATGGATGGATGGATGGATGGATGGATGGATGGATGGATGGATGGATGGATGGATGGATGGATGGATAGTGTGTGAGATAGATAGTGTGAGATAGATAGAGTGTGTGAGATAGATATAGATAATCTATGATAGATAAATTATCTATGATTCGTAGATAGATGATAAGATAGATAATCTATGATAGATAAATTATGATTCATAGATGATAGATAGATGATAGATAATCTATGATAGATAAATTATCTATGATTCATAGATAGATAGATAATCTATGATACGATAGATAAATTATCTGATTCATAGATAGATAGATAGATAGATAGATAGATAATCTATGATAAATTATGATTCATAGATAGATAGATAATCTATGAGATAAATTATCTATGATTCATAGATAGATATAGATAGATAGATAATCTATGATAGATAAATTATCTGATTCATAGATAGATAGATAATCTATGATAGATAGATAAATTATCTATGATTCATAGATAGATAGATAGATAATCTATGATAGACAGATAAATTATCTGATAGATAGATAGATAGATAGATAGATAGATAGATAGATAGATAGATAGATAGATAGATAGATAGATAGATAGATAGATAGATAGATAGATAGATAGATAGATAAGCCATTGCCCTGTGATCTGGCTGGTTCTGCCCTCCAGTGTGGCATCACATGTGGATGCTCCCCATCAGTTTCTCTCACCTGCCAGGTGTGTTTGCCCCAACTCTCTTCTCCAAAGTCTACGGGAGGCT
>JALGBA010004120.1:85000-242500 GCA_023970755.1 Azemiops feae | reverse complement strand
TAAAGTATCATACTCTTGATAAAATTATGTTCCAGGAGTTTTTTTTCTTTCTGGAAATGCCAACTGGACAGTTGACAGATACGGCTGCCCAACGGACTCACGGTGACTCCGAGTGACTTACAGAAATAAGACCCCAATACAAACCCCAATAAACCCCCACACCAGTGATAACATTCAAACTAGCCACTTGATGGGCTCCTATCGCCATCCCCAGGCCTGATGCAAAACCAGGTGTTCAGGGCCAGAATAACAGAGTTGGAAGGGACCTTAGAGGTCTTCTAGTCCAACCCCATGCTCAAGCAGGAGACTGTCTACAATTTCCACCAAATGGTTGTCCAATCTCTTCTTAAAAACTTCCAGTGTTGGAGCACCCACAACTTCTACAGGGAAGCTGTTCCACTGATTAATTTTTCTCATTGTTAGGAAATTTCTCCTTAGTTCCAGGTTGCTTCTCTCCTTGATTAGTGTTCATCCGTTGCCTCTTGCCCTGCCTTCAGGTGCTTTGGAGAATAGGTTGACCCCCTCTCCTCTGGGGCAATCCCTCAACTATTGGAACACTACTATCATGTCACCCCTAGTCCTTCTTTTCATTAAACTAGCCATACCCAATTTGTGCAACCGTTCTTCATATGTTTTAGCCTCCAGTCCCCCTGATCATCCTTGTTGCTCTTCTCTGCACTCTTTCTAGAGCCTCAACATCTTTTTTTATATCGTGGCGACCAAAACTGAATACCATATTCCAAATGTGGCTTTTCGGAAGAGTGTCAAAGCGCAGTGTCAATTTTGTCTCTGCAGGGATGATGTTCCATAGGGAGGGAGCCACCACGGAGAAGGCCCTTCTTGGTCCCCCAGATGGACCTCCTTAAGAAAGGGGACCTGTAACATCCCCTGGCTCTCCACCTCTGGTGGGTTGGGTAGCTCTAACTTGGAAAGGACGGTCCGTCAAGTAATGTGTTCAAGTCCCCCATAAGCCACAGCAGCTCCCTGGTTGCTGTTAAGGCTGTCACTCACTCTCAGCCCGATCCGCCTTACAAATTTCCTTCTATGGGGAAAATAGATCTTAGGCTACCCATAGATATCAATGCATGCCCCATTGAAATGCTAAATATGGAAATGGTTGGGAACCAGAAGTGTACAAATCCAGCTGGGGGATGTCCCTGCCCAAGCAGGATCTCAGGTGGCAGGGGATGATGGGAAGCAAGCCCGTCCAGTGTTTATGAGCTGTGCCTCACCCATGTTGTCCTCCTCTGTGTCCTTCTTTTGAAGCATTGAGATCGGGAACTGCATCGCGGTGCAAGTCTGCATGCTACAGATACCCATCCTGGTGCTCTTCACCGTGTTTTACGTGAGTAAGGGAGGGAGGATTTGCGAGAGATCCACGGTCTTTCGGAGAGGGAGGCCTTCCCTCTCGACAATGCCTGGAAATGGGGCCCGTCTTTCTGAGTCTCAGTCTGGGTCTCTACTCGTCACCCTGGAAGAGGGATGTATTCCAGAGGAGCAAGAGACAGTGAAGTTCAGATAGTTTGTGTGTGAGAAAGAGGGTGAAGACAGGTCCTCCTCAATAGTTCCCAGAGCTTTATGAGATGTTAGCATGCTTTAGTTGGCAGTGTCTTTCTTGGTTTGGGGATTCTGACCTTCCCTCCCTTCCCCTTCTCTCCTTCCTTCCTTCCTTCCCTCCCTCCCTCTCTGGAGTCTCAGGAGGGAGGGGCTGCGTTCTAGAGGAGCAAGAGACAGTGGAGTTCAGATACTTTGTGTGTGAGAAAGAGGGTGAAGATGGTTCCTCCTCAATAGTTCCCAGAGTAAAAGCTTTATGGGATGTTAGCATGCTTTAGCTGGCTGTGTCTTTCTTGGTTTGAGGAGTATGACCTTCCCTCCCTTTCCCTTCCTTCCTTCCTTCCGTCCCTTTCCTTTCCTTCCCTCCCTCCCTGGAGTCTCAGGAGGGAGGGGCTGCGTTCTAGACTAGAGGAGCAAGAGACAGTGAAATTCAGAGAGTTTGTGTGTGAGAAAGAGGGTGAAGACGGCTCCTCCTCAATAGTTCCCAGAGTAGACACTTTATGGTTGCGTTAGCGTGCTTTAGTTTGGCAAGATTCTGTCTATGGGTGAGGAAGAATAAAGAAATCTGCTTGGAAGAATCCCAAGATGTCTGTCTTGGTTTTTGGAGCCCGACATCAGTCTAGCCAAGCTAAAGCATAATTTATACTCGTCTTGAGGGAGGTGGGAGTCGTCTTTTACCTTTTGTCCCTTTCTTGGGCGTTCTTTTGTCCTCCCCCCCCTTTTTTTTCCTTTTCTGGTCGTCAACTTATGACCATAACTGAGCCCCAGAATTAAGTCCTGGCAGTCATAAAGCAGGTCATAAGGTGACCTCACTTTAGAACCACAACCTGGTTTTTCCCAGGCACGGTTGGTAAGTGGATGAAGCTAAAGAGCTGCCTGCCAAAGGGAGATGGAAGCCACAGGGCTGGGCTGCAGCGAAGCTCAAATCCTTGTAGGGAAGACAGCAGAGGAGGTTGCAAATGAGGATCACATGATTGCAATCACATGACTGGGGGGGGCACTGGGATAGTGATAGGTTTAGGTTGGCGGGGAGTCCTGTGTCCCTTCGTTCAGCATCATCATAATTTTGAACGGCGGCCGAATGAACGTAAGTCGAGGGCTGCCTGTGCTTTTTATATTTTTCTTAGTTTGTCTTATTAAAGTTTGGCAACTTTAATAAAAAAAATATTGTAAAAGAAAAGAAGGCCACTGGATTTCAGCCCTCGGTCCTTGGGGCTGCCTGTAGATTGATTTCTTCCTTTCCTTTGGAGCAGCCCACCGACTTCATCCTGGTCTTCAGCGACCTCCACGTCTACGCCAGCATGTTCAGTGTGGTCCTCATGAATTACATCTTCATGGATGGCAAGTGTGATTACTTCCAAGGTGAGAACTTTTCCAGAAAGGGAGGAGGAGGAGGAGGAGGAGGAGGAGGAGGAGGAGGAAAAGGACTGTGGGGTCCTTGGTGGTCTCTGAGCTTGGTGGTTTTCTTGCAGACGTTTGATGACCCAACTAGGGAACAACATCAGTGCTAAAAGGGAGAGTCTGTAAACCGCTTAGAGAGGGCTGTAAAGCACTGTGGAGCGGTACATAACTCTAAGCACTATTGCTAAGAAGGAAGGAAGGAGGGAGGGAGGGAGGGAGGGAGGGAGGGAAAGGAAGGAAGGAAGGAAGGAGGGAAGGAAGGAAGGAAGGAAGGAAGGAAGGAAGGAAGGAAGGAAGGAAGGAAGGAAGGAAGGAAGGAAGGGCCGTGGTGGCGCAGTGGCTAGAATGCAGTATTGCAGGCAAACACTGCTTACAGCCTGGAATTTGATCCTGACCGGCTCAAGGTGGACTCAGCCTTCCAAAGTCTGTAAAATGAGGACCCAGATTATTGGGGGGGGGGCCAACAGGCTGATTCTGTAAACCACTCCGAATGGGTTGTAAAGCTCTATGAAGCGGTATATAAGTCTAAGTGCTATTGCTAAAAAGGAAGGAAGGGGAGGGAGGGAGGGAGCGAGGAAGGTTGGAAGGAAGGAAGGAAGGAAGGAAGGAAAGGAAGGAAGGAAGGAAGGAAGGAAGGAAGGAAGGAAGGAAGGAAGGAAGGAAGGAAGGAAGGAAGGAAGGAAGGAAGGAAGGAGCGAGCTGTGGTGGCATAGTGGTTAGAATGCAGTATTGCAGGCTGACTCTGCCCACAGCCAAGAGTTCGATCCTGACCATTTCAAGGTGGACTCAGCCTTCCGTCCTTCCCAGGTGGGTAAAATGGGGACCCAGATTGTTGGGGGGCAACAGGCTGACTCTGTAAACCGCTTAGAGAGGACTGTAAAAGCACTGTGAAGCAGTAGGTAAGTTCTATTGCTAAACGTCCTTGAGATACTTCAGGCTGAGAATGGCTGCTCCAGTCACCCAATGTCCAGGGCTGAGAAGGGGGCTACTTATCTCCTGTAACTGTCCATGTTGTTGTCTCTCTCCCACCCAGGTACCGTGTTGGTGACAGTCTATTTTATCCTCCTGGCTGTGTATTATTTTGCCCCTTCTCCTGCTGGCTGCTGAGCCGACGGCTCCGCTGGGCTTCCGTATTCCTGCCTCCTGGCATAGCAGTCTCTTCACGCAAGCACTTCTATCCGAGCAATGACTGTCTCGTAGGGAGGTGCTCAGGACAGCCTTTAATAAGTATCCTTTTAGATTTATCTCCAAGGCAGCCATTGACCTTTTCCAGCTCATGATCCTCTCGGGGTCCTTCCCGTATTGAAAAGCTGTAAGAGCTGCAGAAGACGCTGGCCAACTCTTGGTGAACGACGAAGAGACTTTCGGCGCAGTAAAGCAGCGATGTGGATGCCTCCGACGGACGAACGCGCTGGTGATTTTTAACACGGATTAGGGACGTGCTGCCGTTTCATTGTAGCTACCGCAAGCTTTTGTCATGTGGCCCCTGCTGCAGGCAAAGACACACACACACCCCAAGTCGAGAACCGCCCCTGATCTTGAGACAGAGCATGAAATAAAGGAAGCCGGTTTTGAACGTCGTCTTCGGAGTGCGTCGGTGATGGTATCTTTCGTTTTGTAGCCATCGCGGGAGAATACTCTTGAAGACGGGGGTCTCCAACCTTGGCCACTTTACGACTTGGGGACTTGCAACTCCCAGAATTCCTGAGGAATTCTGGGAGTTGAAGTCCCCAAGTCGTAAAGTGGCCAAGGTTGGAGACCCCTGCTCTAAGAGGCGATGTAGAATCAGCATGTCCTCCCACGGCCCATTTCTGGCATTGTGCAGGTAGTCCTTGATTCACGGCTGTAATTTGAACCAGGAATTATGGTTGTACGTTGTGCTGGTTGTTAAGCTGATTATCCCGTTAAGAGAATAATGGAATGTCAGTGTTGGAAGGGACCTTGGAGGTTTTCTAGTCCAAGCAGGAGACCCTCTATCATTTCAGACAAATGTCCAGTCTCTTCTTTAAAAGTTCCAAGTGTTGGAGGACCCACAGCGTCTGAAACAAGTCGTTCCACTGATTGTTTACGCCGTCAGGAAATTTCTCCATTCTATGTTTGGTTCTCTTCGTGATTAGTTTCCATCCGTTGCTTCTTGTCTTGCCTTCTGGTGCTTTGGAAAATAGTCTTCTTTGTGGCAGCTCCTCAAATACAGGAACACTGCTGTCACGTCCCCTCTAATCCTTCTTTTCACTAGACTAGCCATACCCATTTGCAGTGAAAAGAAGGCCTTCAGAACTCATCCATCTTGTCTACCAGTGAGTGAAGGGTTGTTAGATGAAGCAAGGGAGTAGAGTAATTTAGGTTAATTCTGCCCACTGCCAGCAGTTCGATCCTGACTGGCTCAGGGTTGACTCAGCCTTCCATCCTTCCGAGGTCGGTAAAATCAGGACCCAGATTGTTGGGGGCAACAGGCTGATTCTGTAAAATTGCTTGGAGAAGGCTGTAAAGCACTGTGAAGCGGTATATAAATCTAAGTGCTGTTGCTAAGTCGGAAGGAAAGGAAAGAAGGAAAGGCCCTGATGGTGCAGTGGTTAGAATGTAGTATTGCAGGCTGACTCTGCCCACAGCCAAGAGTTCGATCCTGACCCATTTCAAGGTGGACTCAGCCTTCCGTCCTTCCGAGGTGTGTAAAATGAGGACCCAGATTGTTGGGGGCAAGATGCTGACTCTATAAACCACTTAGAGAGGGCTGTAAAGCACTGTGAAGCGGTATATAAGTCTAAAGTGCTATTGCTCTTCCTTCTTTCTTTTTTTCTCTTCTTTTCTTTTCTTTCTTTCCTTCCTTTCCAGTGGTTAGAATGCAGCATTGCAGGCTGACTCTGCCCACTGCCAAGAATTCGATCCTGACCGGCTCAAGGTTGACTCAGCCTTCCATCCTTCCGAGGTCGGGCAAATGAGGACCCAGACTGTTGAGGCAAATAGGCTGACTCTGTAAACCGCTTAGAGGGGGTTGTAAAGCACCGTGAAGCGGTCTATAAGTCTAAGCGCTATCTATGAAGTCAAAGATTGGGGTGGGAGCTGCAGACGGTTTCGATAAGCCCTTGAACGACCAGCGAAGGAAGTGGAGGGGCAGAAAAGCACCTCCCAACTATAGACATGCCACGTTCAAACCGAGCAAGTAACATTAGTGCAAATTAGGCCACAGAAACACAGCACGTGTCAAAAGTAAGTAAAATAAATAGGATTAAAACTAAAGGACATTCGCCCAGTACAGGTAGTACAAGTTCGACTTACGATCACACCTGAGCCCAAAATTTCTGTTGCTAAGCGAGACAGGGATTCGTTGAATTTTGCCCAGTTGTGCAACTTGTCGTGCAACTTTTGAGGCATTGTTTTCCTTAAAGAATCTTTAATAGCAACGTAGCTTCGGCACGTTCTTGCCGGTCGCGAAGCAAATCGCTGCGGTTGTTAGTCACACGGTCGTTAAGCGAATCCGGCTTCCCCCGTTGGCTTTGCTTGTCAGACGGTCGCAAAAGGGGATCACGTGACCCCGGGACACTGCCACCGTCATAAATATGAGTCAGTTGGCCAGAGTTCGAATTTTGACGCTGGGGGACGCTGCAACGGTCGTCAGTGTGAAAAACGTCAGTTGCTTTTTTCAGCGCTGCTGCGACCTTGACCCATCCTTAAACGAATGGTTGTAAAGAGAGGACTAATCTGCACACACGAGACACTTACCCCCCCAAATGCCCCTCCCCCCAGCCTCACCGGTGTCCAGAAACAGGGGCAGCATTCCAGCCGCAAAGACAACTGTGAACAACAACCAGCAACAGTTTTCAAGGATATTTTTTAAAAAATAACCAAATGGGAACCCTCGTTTCTCAAGCTACGGTTTGATGCAGGTTAGTGTGAACATTTTACAGCATTAATTCCAACACACATTCAGAACCACAATCAAGACAGGGTTTTCCTTTTTCCAGCTTTTTTTTTTTTTTTTTTTTAAAGGCAAGTACTCTTCAGAGCAATACAGGTCGTCCTCGCCTTAACGACCACAACCGAGCCCAAAACTTCTGTTCGCTAAGTGAGACATTTGTTAAAAGTGAGTTTTGCCCCATTTTACGTCCTTCCTTGCCTCAGTCGTGAAGTGAATCACTGCAGTTAAGTCAGTAACCCGGTTGTTAAGTGAAGCTGGCTTCCCCCATGGACGTTTTGCTTGTCAGGAGGTCGCAAAACGGGGATCCCACGAGTTCCTCCGGGACGCTGCCACCATCATAAATATGAATCTGTAAATAAGTGTCTGAATTTTGATCACATGATGCTGGGGAATGCCGCAACGGTCGTAACTCTGAAAACGGTCACCAGTCACTTTTTTGTTTCCCAGTGCCGTCGTAACTTTGAACGCTAATTGAACCGTCGTAAGTCGAGGACTAACCTGTACTGGGGCTTTTTGCTCATGCGCGAGACGCACCGGCGATGACGCGACCTTTCCGGGGAAGGACGACCTGGCAATCAAAACACTCTTTTTCGAGAGAATATCCCCCCATCCGATTGGAAGGACATTTCAAAATTTTATTTTAAAAAAAATAAAAATAATAACTGAAGCAAAAACTTCAAACAAAGGCCAGTTGGTAGGAAGAGGAGATTAATTGCCGATACAGCTGCAGCACTGAACGTGGATCCCCCCCCCCGCCCGATTACACACACAAGCACACTTGCAACGGGTGTGGGTGTGTGTAAAACAGTGTATCTTCATGATTCTTGTTTTTTGGAATAATTCTTCTCGTTTGGGATGTTGCTAGGAAAGGCAACTTAGCAAGGATTTTTTTTTTCCAGGTCACATCGACAAAACTCAAAAGACTGGGGTATTTGGGTAGGAAAGGGCAACAAAGGACCCTCTCCCTTTTACACAGTCGCAAGGGGCGGCCCCCGTTGTCGCTCTCTGTAAAAGGACCACCGAGGAACGACAAAAGCGGGGCTGGGTTCCTCCGATTCCCCGCCGGGAAGCAGGAAAACGGCCTCACCAGATTCCAGAGGGAGGCCAGGCCGGTCTGCGGTGCACTGACCGCAGGACACCACATCTTACGAAAGGGGAAGTCGAGGCCCGAAACAGGAAGGCCTTGACCGGATCCTCGCCTTACGTGACTACAAGCGGGCAGTAAAACCCAGTACGGGTAGTTCTCAACTTACGACTACGAGCCCCAAATTTCTGTGGCTTAAGTGAGACATTTCAGGAATGGGTTTTCCCCGTTTTACGACCTTTCTTGCTACAGTGGTTAAGTGAGTCACGCAGTTGTTAAGTGAATCTGGCTTCCCCGTGGACTTTGCTTGTCGGAACGTCAAAAAAAGAAAAAAAAAAGGGATTCACATGAGCCCGGGACACTGTTAACGGGAGTCGGTTGCCAAGTGGGGAATCCTGCAACGGTCGCTAAGTGTGAAAAACGGTCATTGAGTCGCTTTTTTTCCAGTGCCTTTGGTCACGTCGCACGGTCACTAAAAGAACTGCGGTTAAGTCGAGGACTGCCTGCACAAATCGTCTCAGCGACAGCAGCTTTTCGTTCATGATGTATTTTATAGGTCTCCATAAATTAAAAAAAAAAAAGTTTAATAAATTCTCAAATCAATATAGAAAAAAATAATATAGGTAACAGGAAAGGCATCCGAAGTACTTGGCGTGTAAGGCTGGAGAAGCGGGGGGCGCTTTGGGCCTTCTCCTTCTCCTCCTCCTAGTCCGGGGTGTGTTCTCCGCAGGACCGCGGAGAGGAAACCAGAACGGGCGAGAGGGGAGGACCGGAGGGGAGGGAGGGATGGGGGGGGAGAAAGGATTTCTTTTTGTTTTTTTTAAATTAGCGCACCGGCCTGCGGGACGTTTCATTTCAAACGTTCGATGAGTCCCTGCGTCAGTCCGAGGTGCAGAAGCTGAGATCGGCTGAGGTTGGCTAAATGGGGGTAAAAGACCAGCAGCTTCTCCCAAGAAAGTTCCAGAAGGCTGGGCACCACAAGCCACATCTTAAAGAGAGAGCCAGTCCGTCTGTTCCGGTGAATGTCCACCACGCCTCCGTGGACGTACATGCAGCCGGCCTGCGGAGCATCAGAAGGAAAGGGAAAAAAAATGCGGTCAGAACGGTCTTGTAAGCTTCTAAGCCCCTGCCTGACGTCTTCTGGCAGTCCCCAAGACTAGAATAGAGCATGGCAGGGTTGGGAGGGACCTTGGAGGTCTTCTAGTCCAGCCCCCTGCTCAGGCAGGAAACCCTGTACCATTTCAGACAAATGGTTGTCCAGTCTCTTCTTAAACGCTTCCAGTGTTGGAGCATTCACAGCATCTGGAGGCAGGTAGTTCCACTGGTTAATTGTTCTCACTGCCAGGAAGTTTCTCCTTAGTTCCAGGTTGCTTCTCTCCTTGATTAATTTCCATCCGTTGCTTCTCGTCCTGCCTTCAGGGGCTTTGGAGAATAGCTTGACTCCCTCTTCTTTGGGGCAGCCCGAGATATTGGAACACGGCTATCATGTCCCCCCTGGTCCTTCTCTCCATTAAACTAGACCAGGGATAGGCAACCTTGGCTCTTTTATGACTCGTGGACTTCAACTCCCAGAATTCCTGAGCCAGGAATTGCCTACCCCTAAACTACACATACCCAATTCCAGCAACCATTCCTTATATGTTTTAGCCTCCAGTCCCCTGATCATCTTTGTTGCTCTTCTCTGCACTCTTTCTAGAGTCTCAGCATCTTTTTTACATCGTGGTGACCAAAACTGGATGCAGCATTCCAAGTGTGGCCTTACCAATGGAAGCTGTGAGGGTCTAAAGCAGTGTTTCCGAATCTGGACACTTTTTAAGATGTGTGGACTTCAACTCCCAGAATTCCCCAGCCAGTCGGGAGACGCCAGGGTGACAGGGAGCCCACCAAGGGGTCAGGGTGATATTGCTGTCCCCAGGGGTGGGGTGGGGGTGGGGGCAACCTCTTACCGGAGTCACAGCAGCACAGTGGAAATAAACGGGCTCGGGCATCAAGGCGGGCAGTTTCACCCACTGGAACGTCTGCAGACTCAGTCGCCAGATATCGCCCAGGATCACCTCTCCGTTGTATCCCCCGCAGACAAAGACATCTGAGAGAAGACGGGAGGATTCATTTTCCCCATCAACAGGTCAATTATGGGATGAGAAAGTAGTTTTCTGAAGGGTTCCCTTCGTTGGCAACCTTAGGACAGGGTTTCCCCTTGAATTCTTGCCCCTTAAATTTCCCAGTCAGCATGCATTCTAGTCCCGCCTCAGGCATGGAAGCCGGCTGGGTGACTTTGGGCCAATCACCAGGAGGCAGAGAGTTCTAGTCCCGCCTAAGGAGTGAAAGCTAGCTGGGTGACTTTGGGCCAATCACAAGGAGGCAGAGAGTTCTAGTCCCGCCTAAGGAGTGAAAGCTAGCTGGGTGACTTTGGGCCAATCACAAGGAGGCAGAGAGTTCTAGTCCCGCCTAAGGAGTGAAAGCTAGCTGGGTGACTTTGGGCCAATCACCAGGAGACAGTGAGTTGTAGTCCCGCCTTAGGCATGAAAGCCGGCTGGATGACTTTGGGCCAATCACCAGGAGACGGTGAGTTGTAGTCCCGCCTTAGGCATGAAAGCCGGCTGGATGACTTTGGGCCAATCACCAGGAGACAGTGAGTTGTAGTCCCGCCTTAGGCATGAAAGCCGGCTGGATGACTTTGGGCCAATCACCAGGAGACGGTGAGTTTTAGTTCCGCCTGAGGCATGAAAGCCGGCTGGATGACTTTGAGCCAATCTGTCTCTTTCAGCCCAACCCACCTTACAGGGTTGTTGTTATGGGGAAAAGAGGAGGAAGCAGGAGGATTAAATATGTTTCCAACCTTTATAAAAATAATAATAAAGGCGGGATGAATAAATAAATAAAAAGTACACAATGTAAAACCGTCAGAATTCCACCCACCCAAAACGGGAAACTCTGTTGTTGCACCTGTCCCAAAGTTAGCTATTGCATACCATTTTTTATCTGTACACAACTATGACATCTTCGGGCTGCAGGATAATCTGTGGGTCAAAAGCCTGAATGTGAGTTATTTGATCCATGAGATCTTTCTTTCATTAACGATCAGCCCCCAGCTTAAGAATTTGCAAAACTACAACCATGGTTGTCCAAGCGAGGCAACTTTTAAGACTTGTGGACTTCAACTCCCAGAATTCCCCAGCCAGCATGGGGATGGCTAGGGAATTCTGGGAACTGAAGTTCGTAAGTCTTAAAAGTTGCCAAGGTTAGACATCTCTGCTCTACAACGTCACGACTTCCCCATCTTTACAAATGGAAAAGTAGAGTGCCATGACAGAACATTCCCTATTTCTCCAGCTTGAAATATATGCAGAAATTACTCTGCATTAATAGCTAACCTAAATAAAGTCCATTTATGCAGCAGACATTCTTTTGGAAAGAGGGATAAGATTCTAGGTATCAAATTTATTAGATAACAAAGCCATGGGAATAACTCATTGTAAATTCTGAATTAATAATTGAAAAAAAAAAAATATCTGACACGTCAAATTTTCACCCAGAGGCTAAATCTAGATTTTTCATAAAGCATTTTATGAAACATTTGATAATGTTATAAAATACATTTTGTTTTTTTATAAAGTGTTATTTTATTGCACAAGAGTGAATGATTAGCCCAAAAGAGTTGTTGTATATCCAGCTATGTTGCAAAAGTCGTTCTCGGAAATAAAATAAAATAAGTAAATAAATTCACAGTTTGAGCTTCAATTTATGATAGCTGCACAAATAGAAGGGAACATAGATACTATACAGTCTCATGGGTTGAACTGTGGGGACCTTGGTGCTCCCTGACCTTGGTGGGTTTTTTGCAGGTTTCATTACCCAAACATCCTCAGTGCTAGAAGGGAGTGGGGTTTGCGGAGAGGAGGAGGAGGAGGAGGAGGAGGAGGAGGAAGATTGTGGGGTCCTCCGTACTCTCTGAGGTAACATCCCCAGTGCTAGAAGGAGTGGGGTTTGCTCTGTATAAGCAACCACCAGTATAGAGAAAGCAAAGCCCACTCCCTCCTAGCACTGATGATGTTACCTAATTGGGTCATGAAACGTCTGCAAGGAAACCACCCAGCTCAGAGAGCACCAAGGACCCCACAGTTCTCCTCCTCCTCCATTCTTCCTCCCCTTCGTTCCATTTTCCTTTTCCTCTTCTCTTCCTCCTCCCCACGAACCCCCCTCCCATTCTAGCACTGATGATGTTACCTAGTTGGGTCGTGAAACGTCTGCAAGGAAACCACCCAGCTCAGAGAGCACCAAGGACCCCACAGTCCTCCTCCTCCTTCTCCCAAGTCCCACTCCATTCTATCACTGATGCTGTTCCCTAGTTGGGTCATGAAACGTCTGCAAGGAAACCACCCAGCTCAGAGAGCACCAAGGATCCCACAGCTACACAGATAAATGGGGATTTTTTTAAAAAAAAAAACTAAAATGAGAAGAGTGGATGCTTGGGAAGGAGGCTTCTGCGTCTCGATTTACACGTCACTGACACTCCCTCCTCCTCCTTTGGGCTTCCAAGGGGCCCTTCCCTCCCTACCAGGTGAGAACACAGGTGACAACCTGCCTACCTTTCTTCTTGTGAGGCTTGGTGGCGATTTCTTCCCACGTGTTGGTTTCCAGATTGTAGGCGTGAATCTTAAAGCAAGAGGCAAAACACGTTCGGTTACGATCACAGGGCAAAGCGAGGCCATAAAGCAGGAGTAAAGGCTGAGTATTCCCTCGGGACAAGCCGACATCTTCTCCGACAGATGTCAAAGGTTGCAGGATCCAACCTGGGCCAGTCACTGGGTCAGTCAGTCTTCCGAGCTTTTGGACTTGTGCTGGAGCCCATCCTCAGGGAACTTCTCTCCAGCAGGCCCAAAGGTGCTTTAGGCAACTGGACTCTTCCTGGTTTTTCTTTGAAGACGTTTCGCTTCTCCTCCAAGAAGCTTCTTCGGGTTCTGACCGGATGATGGGGAATGGGAGGATTTATACTCCTTGCAGACAGCTGGTCATTTGCAGTCTTTTAGAGGGTCGTTGAGGCCACTTGGAGGTTTGTCGGTGTCCTCAGGGTCACCTGAGTGGTGCAAATGGGTGTGGAGCCTCCTTGGAACAACACAGTCTTTTCAGCAGTTCCAAGGAGGCTCCACACCCACTTGCACCACTCAGGTGACCCTGAGGACACAGACAAATCTCCAAGTGGCCTCAACGACTCTCTAAAAGAAGGCAAATGACCAGCTGTCTGCAAGGAGTCTAAATCCTTCCCTTCCCCACCATTCAGTCAGAACCCGAAGAAGCTTCTTGGATGAGAAGCGAAACGTCTTCAAAGAAAAACAAGAAGGTCCAGTTGCCTCCTGAAAAAAGCACCTTTGGGACAGCCAGGACCTGGATGACGGAGAACCCCCCGCAGAAATTCTCTCTAGCAGAGTGTGTGCAGTTCTGTGTGCTATTTATATTGCCTATTATGTGTGGCTTTTTAGATGCTCATTGGGGTGTGTGTGGCTGGCTGGCTGGCTGTTTATTTTGTTGGCTGTTTATTTTGTCTGGGCTGCCCAGCACCAGCTGGCAAAGGTGTTATCACAGGTAAGTCAAGAGGTGCTTCGTCACCTGTTTGTCTCAATCACCAAGATTGTGTCTCCCACTTGCCCTCTTTCTGACTGCACTAACCCGTTTCATTTAGTGACCGTTCGAAGGTACAACGGCACGGCAAGAAACAACGGATGGAAACTAACCGAGGAGAGAAGCAACCTGGAATTAAGGAGAAACTCCCTGACAGTGAGGACAATTAACCAGTGGAACAGCTTGCCACCAGAAGTTGTGGGTGCTTCATCACTGGAGGGTTTTAAGAAGAGGCTGGACAGCCATTTGTCTGAAATGGGATAGGGTCTCCTGCTTGAGCGGGGGGGGGGGGGGCTGGACTGGAAGACCTCCAAGGTCTATTCTGATTGATTGACTGACTTAAGAGAGTTTTTCACGTTTACAACCGTTGCAGCATCCCCATACTCACACGATCAAAGTTCAGACGCTTGGCCACTGACTCGTATTTACAATAGCTGCAGTGGTTGGGCGGCTATAGGAAAGGAAAGGAAAGGAAAGGAAAGGAAAGGAAAGGAAAGGAAAGGAAAGGAAAGGAAAGGAAAGGAAAGGAAAGGAAAGGAAAGGAAAGGAAAGGAAAGAAGGAAAGGAAAGGAAAAGGAAAGGAAAGGAAAGGAAAGGAAAGGAAAGGAAAAGAAAGGAAAGGAAAGGAAAGAAGGAAAGGAAAGGAAAGGAGATGAAGGAAGGAAGGAAGGAAGGAATGAGAAGGAAGGAAGATGGGAATGAGAAGAAGGGAGGGAGGGAGGGAGGGAGGGAGGAAGATGGGAATAAGGAGATGGGAATGAGAAGGAGGAAGGGAGGGAAGGAAGGAAGGAAGATGGGAATGAGAGGGAGGGAGGGAGGGAGGGAGGGAGGGAGGGAGGAAGCCTTTGAACAGATCACCTTCTCCAAGGAGTAGGCCGTCCAAGAAGTCCCACCTCCCAAGATGTAAATTCTCTGGCCATCGTGCGCGATTTCGTGTCTGTATCTGAAAGGACAGAGACAAGATTAACATTTTACAATACTGTGGAGATCTAAGAAAGGAGAATATCGGTAGCGTTGAAACAAGGCATCCTTGATGCTCTCCCAGAGCTCAGAGAGCGCTAAGGACCCCTCATTAAATAGATCTTTATTTATCCAACCGGTTGATCCTAAAGGAAACCAACCCTGGCTGTTCTTCGGAAGGACAGATCCCGAAGCCGAGGCTCAAAAGACTTTGGCCACCAAATGAGGACTCATCGGAAAAAAGACTCTCTCACGTCGGGAAAGATGGAAGGCGAAAGGAAGGGGAGGAGACGGCAGAGTGTGAGAAAGTTAAGTGTCATCGACGCAACAAAGATGAATTTGGGCAAACTCCGCAGACAGTAGAGGACGGGGTGGGAAGGGGGGCTGGCATGCTGTGGTCTAGGGCAGAGTCCCCCAGTACAGATAATTGATCAAGCTTTGTTGCATTACATTCTTGATTAAATTATCTTTCCACTGATGTATAATTTTATGGTGCTGCTCCCCCCAAAAAACAGGGGTGTTATTAGCCCTCAAACCCAAAAAGTTCCCACAATTTTGGCCACTGCTGTAAATGACATTACTCGTGGTTTTGTTGAAAATATATCACTCGTTTCAACCGTGCGCAATGAGGGTTGTTTTGTTTTTTTTAAAAAAAAGAAGGGGTCCCTTGTTGTTTCTTCCAGGAGACATTTTGGGCACAAGAGAGCCCCCCAGACCGTGGACTTTGGCCCAGCTGACCTTTCCTCTGGCATATCACAGTGAAGGTTGTTTGGCTTGAGCTGTGTCCACTCCCTGGTGTTGAGGTCCAGCTTATGCAGGTCGGTGCTGTAGATATAGCCGGTCGTTCCCCCAAACACGTACAATGAGCCGCTAATGATGGCCATCGCCTGACAGGGAGAAAAAAAGGGTCGTGTGAAAGTATGTTGGGTTTCCTGTAAGCTACATAAGGGGAAACCAGGCTCAGAGACAGTAGCTGGGACCTTGGAGCCCTGGTGGGCGATCCCTTTAAACCAGGGGTCTTCAAACGTGGCCCTTTTATGACTTGTGGACTTCAACTCCCAGAATTCCTCAGCCAGCGTGGACCATATAAGCCAGGGGTCTTCAAACGTGGCCCTTTTATGACTTGTGGACTTCGACTCTCAGAATTTCTCAGCCAGCGTGGACCATATAAGCCAGGGGTCTTCAAACTTGTCCCTTTTATGACTTGTGGACTTCAACTCCCAGAATTCCTCAGCCAGCGTGGCACGCTGGCTGAGGAATTCTGGGAGTTGAAGTCCACAAGTCACAAAAGGGACAAGTTTGAAGACCCCTGCCTTAAGCAATCCCTTAAACATGAGCCAGCCGTGTGCAACAGCAGCCAAAACAGCTAATGCAATCCTGGGTTGTATAAACAGAGGCATAGAATCAAAATCAAAATACCGCTTTATAAAGCCTTAATGAGGCCACACCTGGAATCCTGCATCCAGTTTTGGCCCCCACGTTACAAAAAAGATGGTGAGACTTTGGAAAAAGCACAGAGAAGAGCAACTAAGAAGATTAAAAGCCTGGAGACTAAAACATACGAAGAACGGTTGCAGGATTGGGGAATGGCCAGTCTAGAGAAAAGAAGGACTGGGGGGGGGGGGGGGGGGACATGATAGCACTGTTCCAATATTTGAGGGGTAGCCACATAGGTGTGTGTGTGTGTGGGGGGGGTCAACTTATTTTCCAAAGCACCAGAAGGCAGGACGAGAAGCAACAAATGGAAACTAACCGAGGAGAGAAGCAACCAGAGATTAAGGGAGAAACGTCCTAACAGTGAGGACAATTGACCAGTGGAACAGCTTGCCTCAACAAGTTGTGGGTGCTTCAGCACTGGAGGTTTTTAAAGAAGAGACCGGACAGTCACTTGTCTGAAATGGTAGAGGGTCACCTGCTTGAGCGGGGGGGGGGGGGTTTGACTAGAAGACCTCCAAGGTCCCTTCCAGCTCTCTTCTGATTGATTGAAAGATGTTGGGCTAAATTATGGTTGTAAGTCTGTCACGGTTCCGACAGATGAAACTCTTCGAAGCACTTCAAGGCATTGTTTACCTTAAAAAATCTTTATTGGAGTAGCATAGCTTCGGCACTAACATGGTCAAAGCCAAAATCTGAATTCCCCTCCCCATAACACATAGTATCAAAGCACAATTCCCTCCTCCAATTCAGAGTCATAAATCACATTCCCCAATTAGCTTGAAATGCAGGCTTTCCCTTCATTACTCCATCCCGCCATTCCTTACCATCTCTTATTTCAAAAGCCCTGAATTCACACACTATTACAATAGTGTTATATCTAACTAACTCCCATCACATTCCTCCTCCCCCCCCCAGTATCATCTAATTCTAAGAGTTAAGCGTAAGAAAGAACAAGGCTGCATCTCCATATATTGTCAAAGCAAGAACATCCAATGTTAGCACCCAATTTTTTTTTAACCTAACTTTGTTAACGTTATTATTTATGATTTCGCTGTCTCCTTGGATAGTCAGATGGGGGGGGGGGCATATAAATTTAATCCATCAAGGAATGTCTCCTAACTAATAAGCAAGTCCGTGGCTGCCCTGTACCTGTCCGTAGATGCGGTTCGGCTTCTTCCCCCGGCAGTTAAACAGGGCCCACCGCTTGTACTTCACGTTGCAGACGTGAACGTCGTTGCCGTTGCTCTCCCCAAAGGGGATTCCGGTGCCACCAAAGACCAGGAGGTTATTGCCGTGCAACACAACTGCGAAAGACAACACAAAACGGGGGTTTGGGTGACCGAGAGAAGCAAGAAGGAAACGGATCCACACTAGGTCGCAAAAGACAGCTTCGGTCCTGGGCTTATGACCGCGACGGAGCCAAACGTTTCCGTCGCAGGAGCGAACCGGTGGTTAAGTGAGTTTGGCCCCACTTTTACGCCCTTTCTCGCCAACGTCGTTAAGGGAAGCGCGGCCGTTGCTCACTTCGTAAGGCGGCTGTTAAATCAACCCGGCTTCCCCCGTTGACTTGGCTTGCCGGAAGGTCGTTAAAAACGGATCATGTGATCCGGTGCCGCTGTCACATTGAATTAAATGAATTTGGGGCCCAATCGGAACCCGGAACGCTTTCAGATGCCCATAGAAGTCAAGCCAAACGCAGATTGGTATTTTGTTCCCCCCCCAAAAAAGGAATATAATGCAATATATTTCTAGCATCCATTATTTGACTTCAGTTTTAGTTAAAAGTTTTAAATCAAAGACGGAATTCAAAATACAGATGCTTCTGTACAAGTTCGACTCTAAAGGACGGGTAGTCCTCAACTTATGACCACTGAGCCCAAACTTTGTCGCTCAGTGAAACATTTGCCCCATTTTACGACCTTTCTTGCTGCGGCTGTTAAGTGAAGCACCGCAGTTGTTAAGTTAGCAACACGGTCGTTAAGAGAATCCGGCTTCCGCCATTGACTTCGCTTGTCAGAAGGTCGTAAAAGGGGATCAGGTGACCCCAGGACGCTGCGACCGTCGTAAATATGAGCCAGTGGCCAAGCGACCGGATTTTGATCACATGACCACGGAGGATGCCGCAATCGTCATCAATGTGAAAAAATGGTCAGGTCGCTTTTTTCACTGACATCGTCACTTCGGTCACTAAACGAACGGCTGTAAGTCAAGAACTGCCTGTAATCGAGCATGGAGAAGTGGCAACGGCAAGCTTAACGTAATAGTCTCGTCCAGAGAAACAGGCTTAATTGAACATATTCAATGAAGAGACCCAACTGACTGGGGGTGAGCAGGGGGCCCTAAAACGAGACAAAAATGGGAAAATGCAGCCTAATAAAATGATCTGAAAAAGTAGGAAAAGGAAAGAGAAGAACGAAATCGGATGGCGAGATCAGCGTGGCGCGCTTGAAATCCTTCGCCCATTTGCGACTTACGCGACATGGATGCCAACTCCCGGGGCATGTAGCCCTCCGTGCCCATCTGGTGCCAGGTGCCGGTAGCAAAGTTGTATCGCCAGAGTTCCCGGAACAGTGGGTAATCCTCGTTCTCCGGCCCTCCGGATTCGTCGTAGTCAGGATTGTATCCTCCGAACACGTAGAGATTGGCATTGTCTGCTACGCAGCGGTGGCCGCTTCTGGCCGGTGGCACCCTGTGGCCTACAGCAGAATAAAGCCCTTAATCAAGAATAAATGAAGGATGAAGCAGCGGAAGGCAGGACAAGAAGCAACGGATGGAAACTACTCAAGGAGAGAAGCGACCTGGAATTAAGGAGAAATTTCCTGACAGCGAGGACAATTAACCAGTGGAACGGCTTTGCCTCCAGAGGTTTTGGGTGCTTCATTACTGGAGGTTTTTAAGAAGAGACTGGACAGTCACTTGTCTGAAATGGTATAGGGTTTCCTGCCTGAGCAGGGGGTTGGACTGGAAGACCTCCAAGGTCCCTCCCAACTATATGATTCTATGTTCAATTTGGAGAAATAAGGAGGAATTTCCTGTCAGTGAGAACAATTAACCAGTGGAACCGCTTGCCACCAGAAGTTGTGGGTGCTCCATCACTGGAGGTTTTTAAGAAGACACTAGATAGTCACTTGTCTGAAATGGTATAGGGTTTCCTGCTTGAGCAAGGGGTTGGACTAGAAGGCCTCCAAGCTCCCTCCCAGCTCTCTTGTGATTGACTGATTAAATGACTGATTGATTGAAATGGTACAGGATCTCCTGCTTGAGCAGGGGGCTGGCCTAGAAGACCTCCAAGGTCCCTTCCAGCTTCTAAGAAACCTGGTTTAGCGTTACCCCTGCAACACTTCAGAGATTGTCTGAAAACTGCCATTTCATTAAATCCAAAGACTGAATATGTTGTCTCTCTTGTTTTTCTTTCCCAATTTCTTTTTCTTTCCTGCACCGGATTGTAACGATACCCTTAGTTCTAAGCAAAAAAAAAAGCGTATTTTTTGACCCAGGAAAGCAGGATGTAATATCGTAAATCAAATCCACCCAGAAACAAACAGTATTTTTCCCCCCTCCTATTTGCTTGGGGGCAAGACTATACAGTTTAAGCATGGACTTCATAGGTGCAAAAAATCTAATCTTACAAGAAGCTCAGCTTGTCCAGCGGTAGGAAAGGACGTTTTTTCCAGAACAGAACATGCACGGAAAGAAAATCAGTTTGGCGCAGTGGTTAAAGACACCAGTTTAGAAATGGGGAGCCCGTAATTTTTTTTAGTGCTATCGTTTTCAAAATTCCTGATAGCCAGAACTGACCAAAGCTGCTGAAAAAGAACAGCATAACTTCCTATTACTTTCACGTGGTTAGTAAATCCCTGCAGATCCGAAAAGCACAACCTTCCTCAAGTTGAGGTCAACTCTCAATGACTGCCACAGTGTTTCCCTGCTAAAAATAGGGAAGTGAGGATCCATCTCCCTCTCCTAGCTCTGCTTTCAATTTCTATCTTTATCTACACTGTAGGACTTAGAAGATTTGTAGCTATGGGTTGAAGTGTGGAATCCTTGGTGGTTTGTGAGCTGGGCTGTTTTCTTGCAGACGTTTCATGACCAGACGAGGTGACATTATCAGGGAGTGGAAGTTGTAGAGAAGAGGAGGAGGAGGAGAAAGAGAAAGGGAAGAGAAAGGAGGAGAAGGAATGAAGGCAGAGAAGGAAGAGAAAGAAGAAGGACTGTGGGCTCCTTGGTGCTCTCTGAGCTTGGTGGTTTTCTTGCAGACGTTTCATGACCCAACTAGGTGACATTATCAGGGAGTGGAAGTTGTAGAGAAGAGGAAGAGAAGGAGAAAGCAAGAGAAAGGAGAAGGAGTGAAGGGGAAGGAGGAGAGAAAAAAGGAAGACGGTGGGGTCCTTGGTGCTCAGAGCTGGGTGGCTTTCTTGCAGACATCTCATGACCCAAGTAACTAACTTCATCAGTGTTAGAAGGGAGTGTGGGGGTTACTTTCTGTTTATGTACAAGTGGCTTGCCCTGTTAGTGTTGGTGGGAGTGGTCTTGGAGGTTCCTCAATTAGGAAGTTCCTTGATTGTTTGCTGTTATTCTGAGTTGGTAACTCTTTGGATTGGGGTATAAACAGAGAGCCAACCCCACACCTTCCTAGTACTGATGACGCTACCTAGTTGAGTCATGAAACGTCTGCAAGAAAACCAACAAGTTCAGACGGCATCAGAAACCCCACCGTCGTCCTCTCTTCTTTGCAAAGCTAACTCCTTTCTAGCACTGATGATGTTACCCAGTTGGCTCATGAAACGTCTGCAAGGAAACCCCCAAGCTCCGAGGACCTCACAGTCCTCCTCTCTCCTTCCTTCCTTCCTTCCTTCCTTCCCTGGTGATGTTCCCTATTCGGTTTATAAAACATCGGCAAGGAAACCCCCAAGTCTGAGAGCACCAAGGACTCCAAAGTCCTTCTTCTCCGCTCTCTCCCTCCCTTTTCCTCCTCTTCACTCCCTCCTAGCACTGATGATGTTCCCTAGCTGGGTCATGAAATGTCTGCAAGGAAACCACCCAGCCCAGAGAGCACCAAGGACCCCCACAGTTCTTCCTTCCTTCCTTCCTTCCTTCCTCTTCTTCTTCTCCTTTCCACTCCCTTCCATCACTGATGCTGTTCCCTAGCTGGGTCACGAAACGTCTGCAAGGAAACCACCCAGCTCAGAGGGCACCGAGGACCCCACCCTGGGGTTTCCTGGTGGTCCCCTATCCAGGCACTAACCCTAACAAGGACTGACCATCTCCCCCCCCCTTTCTCAGAGCAATCAGCCCAGCCAGGACCCGCAGTCCCAACTCTGCCCCCCCCCACACCTTTAAAGCGGCTCACCCACTACCTCCTCCAGGGGGGCCTCACTCCCAGATAAAGTGCCCTGGAGCAAGGAAGCTCCACTCCCCGCCCACTTTTCCTCCTCCAGGGGGCAGGAGCAGCCTTCCCGGGGCCCGCTGGAGGAGGGAGGGCGACGGAGGGCCGGATACTCGGCGAAAGGCCTTCCCCGGGAAGGGAGGAGGTCCTGGGCCGGTCACGCCCAACCGGGCCTACCTCGCAGGGGTGTTGTGGCGAGGCCTAGCAAGCCAAGAGGCAAAGGGAGCGAGGGAGAGGCCTCCCTCCCTCTCACTCACCGCCGCGTCCAGGGCCGGGTGGGAGGCGGACGAAGCGGTTGAGGAGCCCCCCGGGCGGGGCCTGGGTGGCCGGCCCGTCGCCGCTGCCCCCTCCGCGCTGCCCGTTGCCGTCCCAGGCCTCTCCGTCGGCCGCAGACATGCTCCCCGCCGGGCCGGGCCTCGCCCCGCGTCTCCCCAACGGCCGACCGGCGGAGCCCACCTCAGCCGCCTCAAGGGAGCCGCGACAAGGCGGCTGCGGCGGGGGCCGGTAGAGCGGCGTTTCCCCCCTCCGCGGGCCAATCAGCCTCGCCCTTGCTCCGCGCCAGCCAATCGGAGGCGCGCTTGCTGCGAGGCGAAGCGGGGAGGGCGGATTACCATAGAGAGCGGTCGCGTTGACCACCCGGCGGCGTCACGTGATCGGCAGGGAGCCGCGGATCGCCAATCCTCCCTCCGCTTCTCGCGGCCTGCGTCGTCGGCACGCAGGGCAGGCAGAAGCAATCGAAGCCAGAAAGGCTTCTCTCTCGCGCGCGCGCGTCTTATTCGCAGGGGCCGCTGGGGGCTGTAGTTCCCGCAAGGCAGTAGCCGCCAAGGGCCATTTTCAATAGACTCGGGGTGGGGGTGGGGCAATCGGCCACAGTTCCTGAAATTCTCGGGCAAGGTGTTGCGTTTTCAGATTTTTGCAGCCTAGTCCTATCTCGTGGTCTCCAGCCGGTGGCTGGGGATGATGGGAATTGCAATGACCACCCTGGGGGAAAAAAGCAACAGGTTGGGAAGGCAGACTTGAAATAGATAAAAATAGAAAGATAACAAAAACACCTAATCATAAATAGCCTCTCTAAGATCTCAGTAAAAATTGAGTCTCCCACCATCGGTTCTTTGTGGTGTACCGACAGTCCTCGACTTACAACTATTCATTTAGTGTCCGTTGAAAGTTAACGGCACTGGAAAAAGGCCAATTCCCCCCCCTCTCCTAATCCAGGGACCTTCCCCAACAGGGTGCCCTCCGGGTGTATTAAACGGTCAATCTCAAACTCCACAGGTAAATTAAATGGTCAGTCTCAGAAACTCTCCAGGTATATAATAATAATAATAATAAAGTTGGAAGGGACCTTGGAGGTCATCTAGTCCAACCCCCTGCTCAGGCAGGAAACCCTATACCATTTCAGACAAATGGCTGTCCAGTCTCTTCTTAAAAACCTCCAGTGTTGGAGCATTCACCGCTTCTGGAGGCAGGTTGTTCCACTGGTTAATTGTTCTAAATTAAACGGTCAATCCCAGAAATTCATTGGCAGGGCTGAAAAAGGTTGGCATGTACAATCCGGTGCATCAGTGGGATCAACCAAATTGGGGGGGGGGGGCTTTTTTTCAGTCTATGGCCCCCCTCCCCATTTCCAGCCCCATGCAGAGGGCCGGAGCAGGCAGTTGAGCCAGGCCGGAACGAAGTTTCCCCGGAACTTCCGCTTCCGGTCTTTCGTTAAGGGGGGAAGGTTTTCACGGACGGACCAAGATGGCGGCGTCCAGCCCTGCGGTGGTTCCCGCTGCCCCGGAGAACGAGAGCGACACCCTGGCGACCAAACCGAAGTCCCCGGCCATCACGCCGCAGAAGGTGCGGGAGCTGATCGACGAAGGGATCGCCCCGGAGGAGGCCGGGCCGGACAGGTGAGCGCGGAGGGACGGAGCCAGCCCGCCGGCATCCCGGGCATTGCTCGTCCCCGGCGGATGAGAGGGCGGCGGTTGGGCCCCAGGAGAGGCGGGCTCTGGCCCCGTTGTGTGAGGGGAAGGAGCTGTGGTTTATGGGGACGCCGTGGAGCATTGTTTTCATGGGTGGGTTTGGTCTAGTGGAGAAGGTGCTGGGCGAGAACCAGGAGACGGTGAGTTCTAGTTACCACCTTAGCCATGAAAGGCGGCTGGGTGACTTTGGGCCAATCACCAGGAGACTATGAGTTCTAGTCCCTGCCTTAGCCATGAAAGCCGGCTGGGTGACCTTGGGCCAATCACCAGGAGACGGTGAGTTCTAGTTCCCACCTTAGCCATGAAAGGCGGCTGGGTGACTTTGGGCCAATCACCAGGAGACGGTGAGTTCTAGTTCCCACCTTAGCCATGAAAGGCGGCTGGGTGACTTTGGGCCAATCACCAGGAGACTGTGAGTTCTAGTCCCTGCCTTAGCCATGAAAGCCGGCTGGGTGACCTTGGGCCAATCACCAGGAGACGGTGAGTTCTAGTTCCCGCCTTAGCCATGAAAGGCGGCTGGGTGACTTTGGGCCAATCACCAGGAGACGGTGAGTTCTAGTTCCCGCCTTAGCCATGAAAGGCGGCTGGGTGACTTTGGGCCAATCACCAGGAGACGGTGAGTTCTAGTCCCTGCCTTAGCCATGAAAGCCGGCTGGGTGACCTTGGGCCAATCACCAGGAGACGGTGAGTTCTAGTTCCCACCTTAGCCATGAAAGCCGGCTGGGTGACTTTGGGCTAATCACCAGGAGACAGAGAATTCTAGTCCCGCCTTAGGCATGAAAGCCGGCTGGGCAACTCTTGAGTTCTAGTATGCTTTAGGCATGAAAGCCTAAGAACGAGGACTGAGCAGCCTTTCATTTGGGAAGTTTCCATTCAGATTGTGCCCTGAGCAGGGGGTCAGACTGAATGGCCTCAAAGGTCGAAGCCAATTCAAAAATTCCATCGCTGTATTCCTCTACCGCAAGTTAGTTTTGTACATTTTTAGGGGGGGGGCTGAAAAAAGGAGATAGGAGAGAAACTACTAAATTCTCGCTGTTGTGAATTTAAATCTCCAAAGCCTCTCGCTTGCATTTCAGAAAAGATCCTTCTGTCGTCAGTGAAGTGGCCAATGGCTCTCCCGACACCAATGAGCTGCCTTTTGAAGCCACTAGCAAAGACGCTTTCTTCACCAGAGTGGAAACATTCACCATATCCTTTGAGTCTCGGTTCTAAGGCTTAATCTTGTGGGGGAGTGCCGCCCTAGAGGAAACAAAATATATAGGTGATCCTCGACATACGGCCTCAATTGAGCAACAAATTTCTGTTGCTAAGCGAGACAGTTAAGGGAGTTTTGCCCCGTTGTAAAGACCTTTCTGGCCACTGTTGTTAAATGAACACTGCAGTTGTTAAGTGAGCCACACGGTCGTTAAGTGAATCTAGCTTCCCCCCATTGACTTTGCTCATCAGACGGTCGCAAAAGGGGATCACGTGACCCCGGGACACTGCAACCGTCATAAATACGAGTCAGTTGCCAAGTGTCTGAATTTTGACCACGTGACCCTGGGGAATGCTGCAACGGTCGTAAGTATGAAAAACGTTCATCAGTCACTTTTTTCAGTGCCGGTGTAACTTCGGTCACTAAACGGCTTGTTCTAAGTCGAGGACCACCTGTATTTAAAGTGGGAGGTGCTATTTTCAATGAGAAGTGGGTTGTCTCAACAGGTGAAGCCTAAAATTATTCCCCTCTTGGCTAAGAGCTGTCCAGATATTGAGGGCTTTCGTAGCTAGCAGTGAGAATGGGATGACATTTCATGCTAGCTTAATGTCTATGGAGATTCTCTGTCATCCAAATCATGGTTGTCAACTGGACTTCCTTACGTTTCCTTTGAAGACGTTTCGCTTCTCATCCCAGAAGCTTCTTCAGCTCTGACTGGATGGTGGGGAATGGGAGGATTTATACTCCTTGCAGACAGCTGGTCATTTGCATCCTTTTAGAGAGTCCTTGAGGCCACTTGGAGGTTTACCTGTGTCCTCAGGGTCACCTGAGCGGTGCAAATGGGTGTGGAGCCTTCTTGGAACTGCGGAAAGGGTTGGATCACCCACTCAGGTGACCCTGAGGACACAGGTAAACCTCCCAGTGGCCCCAATGATTCTACAATCATTGTCTGCAAGGAATATAAATCCTTCCATCCCCCACCATCCAGTCAGAGCTGAAGAAGCTTCTGGGATGAGAAGCGAAACGTCTTCAAAGAAAAAAAAAATCAAAACGTCCAGTTGCCTCCTGAAAAAGCGCCTTTCATTCATGCTAGCCTATAGGAAAGCCAGATTTTCTTGAATCGCTTTCCTTAACGGGAACACTCCCTCAAATGGGCAGGCAAGCCCCACGAGCTGTCCCCCCTGATCTGTGCCAAGTACGGATGGACCAACGTGGAGTGCGATATGTTGAAGTGTGCCAGCTGCCAAGCTTACCTCTGTGCCAGTCTGCACCTGTCTTTCGACTTCAGCAAGTGTAAGATCCTTTGGGGGGGGTCCAGTCTCTTAACATCTGGGAGGCAAATGGAAAGAGGATTTATTTGTTGGTTGGTTTGTTAGAAAGTCGGCTGGTCTACTGGTGAAGGTGCTGGCGTAGAAACCAGGAGACGGTGAGTTCTAGTCCTGCCTTGGGCATGAAAGCCAGCTGGGTGAGTTTGGGCCAATCACCAGGAGACGGTGAGTTTCACCTGAAGGCAGGACAAGAAGCAACCGATGGAAACTAATCAAGGAGAGAAGCAACCTAGAACTAAAAAGAAATTTCCTAACAGTGAGAACAATCAACCAGTGGAACGACTTGCCTCCAGAGGTTGTGAATGCTCCAACATTGGAGGCTTTTAAGAAGAGATTGGACAACCATTTGTCTGAAATGGTAGAGGGTTTCCTGCTTGAGCAGGGGGTTGGACTAGAAGACCTCCAAGGTCCTGTCTTATTCTATTCCATTCCATTCCATCCCATTTCCTATTCTATTCCATTCCATTCCATATTTTCTATTCTATTCTATTTCATTCTATTCTATATTCTATTCCATTCCATTCTCGGAGGCTGGCTGTTTTCTTGCAGACATTTCATGACTCAGCTAGGCAACATCATCAGTGAGAGAGCAACCCTCCCTCCTTTCTCGCACCAATGATATTACCTAGTTGGGTCATGGAACGTCTCCGAGAAAACCACCAAGTTCAGAGCATTAAGGACCCTACAACCCTCCTCCTCCTCCCCACTCCTTCTAGCCCTGATGATGTTACCTAGTTTGGTAATGAAACATCTCCAAGAAAACCACAAACTCAGAGCATTGAGGATCCCACAACTGCCCTCCTCCCACTCCCCACAAACTCTGTTCCCTTCTAGCATTGATGAATCGTCTACACCAGGGGTAGGCAACCTTGGCTCTTTTATGACTCGTGGACTTCAACTCCCAGAATTCCTGAGCCAGCCATGTTGAGGGGAAAGGGAGAGGTTTCCAAGCTGAGCCATGCTGGCTCAGGAATTCTGGGAGTTGAAGTCCACGAGTCATAAAAGAGCCAAGCTTGCCTAACCCTGGCCCAGCCAGCCAGGAATTCTGGGAGTTGAAGTCCATGAGTCATAAAAGAGCCAAGGTTGCCTAACCCTGGCCCAGCCAGCCAGGAATTCTGGGAGTTGGAAGTCCACGAGTCATAAAAGAGCCAAGGTTGCCTAACCCTGGCCCAGCCAGCCAGGAATTCTGGGAGTTGAAGTCCATGAGTCATAAAAGAGCCAAGGTTGCCTAACCCTGGCCCAGCCAGCCAGGAATTCTGGGAGTTGCGAGTCATAAAAGAGCCAAGGTTGCCTACCCTGGCCCAGCCAGCCAGGAATTCTGGGAGTTGGAAGTCCACGAGTCATAAAAGAGCCAAGGTTGCCTACCCCTGGTCTACAAGAAAACAACCCAGCTCAAAGAGCATCAAGGACCCCACAATTTAACCCTGAGCTACAAATATTTGCTCTTTTAATTGTCCCGCCAGGTGATCTTGTGACCTGGCTAGGGGGGGATCTTTAAAAGGGTCCTGCCTTGTGCTGATCAGAGGGGGGGTCTGCTGTTCACCAGGCCTGTTTGCTTTCTAGATAAGGAGAGGTGTCTGGAGCTGCAGAAGGCTTTGCTGGGAGCCCACGAAAAATTCTGCTTCTGGCCCGACAGCCCTTGCCCAGGTAAGAAAGGAGAAAGAAACAGCCAAGTCGACTCACAGCTGGACGCCTGGATCTTCCAGATGTGGAGGCTGACCGATCCTCCACCACTGGGGGCGGGAGATGCTCAAGAGAGAGCCTGATGAAATTCTAGCTCTACGTACCTTCAACAACCCCATTACTTTTAGTACTAATGTACTAATGCAGGGGTAGGCAACCTTGGCTCTTTTATGACTGGTGGACTTCAACTCCCAGAATTCCTGAGCCAGCCATGCTGAGGGGAAAGGGAGAGGTTTCCAAGCTGAGCCATGCTGGCTCAGGAATTCTGGGAGTTGAAGTCCACCAGTCATAAAAGAGGCCATTCAGCCATGCTGGCTCAGGAATTCTGGGAGTTGAAGTCCACCAGTCATAAAAGAGCCAAGGTTGCCTACCCCTGGCCTAATGTAACCCTGTGGCCAGAAAACTGGTAAAATGGGGCGAAACTCACTTCACAAATTTCTCACTTAAATTTTGGGCTCCTTTGTGGTCGTAAGTTGAGGACTGGCTGCAGACAGCTTCTTTTTTGGATTAACTAGATCGGTTTTCGGTGCTGCTGGTGGAGGAACCCCGGGCTCTTTTTGATGACTTCCTCGACCGCTTCCAGAATCTGTGTCCGCTGCAACTTCAGCTGCCTTCCCTGAAGCCAGACAGTCTCAAAAACGTGGTAAGCCCTCGGTCGCCCTGTCAAGGAGGGGTGACGGGAAGCAGGTCTCCAGCCCCCCATTCAAGGCCTGTCCCATTTGGGGACGATAAACTGGCCACAGCCTCAAAAGAGAGCGTACGGGTGGTCCTCGACTTATTTAGTGACCGTTCAAAGTCCCGACAGCCCTCCAGGTTCCAAGAGTCCCTGTCCCTTCCTCCCCGGCGCAGTCATGTGGCCATACTTTGGGCACTTGGGAACCGGGCCGAATGAAGCATTCTGGAGGAATCCAGAATGTTCTGTCCGTTTTCGGATCATGATGATCTGATGTTCCGAGGAGGTAAAACGTACGAAGAACGGCTGCGGGACTTGGGTCTGGCTAGTCTAAAGAAAAGAAGAAATAGGGGAGATATGATAGCAGTGTTCCAGTATCTGAGGGGTTGCCACAAATAAGGGGGGGGGGGCAGATTCTCCAAAGCACCAGAGGGAAGGACGAGAAAAAATGGTTGGAAACTGACCAAACAGAGAAGCAACCTGGAACAAAGGAATAACTTCCCGACAATTAACCAGTGGAACAGCAGGCCACCAGAAATTGTGGGCGTTCCATCACTGGAGATTTTTAAGAAGAGGCTAGACAGTCACCTGTCTGAGATGGTATAGGTTCTCCTGCTTGAGCAGGGGGCAGGACTAGATGACCTCCAAGGTCCTTTCCAGATTCTATTCTATTCTATTCCATTCCATTCCATTCCATTCCATTCCTTTCTATTCTAATTAGATTCCATTCCATTCCATATATTCTATTCTATCCTATTCTATTCTATTGAGCAGGGGGCTGGACTAGAAGACCTCCAAGGTCCCTTCGAAATTCTATTCCATTCCATTCCATTCTCCTATTCTATTCTATTCTATTCTATTCTATTCTATTCTATTCTATTCTATTCTATTCTATTCTATTCTATTCTATTATTTCTTAAATTTAAATAGCTGCCTATCTCACGTAACCAGGTTTATAACTGAAGCATCAAAAACCAAGCAAACAAAACCGTTCGTAAACAAACTCATTAAAGTACAAGAATTAGAGCAAGAATCACAGGGCAGCGTTGCATCCCGCAGTCACATGACCGATTGACAGGATAACGCAGTTGGAAGGGACCTTGGAGGTCTTCTAGTCCAGTTTGCCACTCAGAACGTCCAAACCCTCCTTGGGACATCGGATCCGCACGATCCAAAGACCCACAGAACATTCTGGATTTCCTCCAGAATGTTTCATTCCCGGAACAGCAGGTTCATTAGCATCTCTCTCGGCTCACTTTCAGGGGTCCAAGTGGGAAAAAAACGGAAACATTTGGGGGGAAAACTGGGGGGTTTTTTCTGTTGTTTTTTTCTAAACGGCTTTGGGAAAAAATGGGGAAAAACCTGTTTCCCCCCCTCCCCCAATTTTTCGGGTTTTTTTCCCAGGCCTTCCCATCTCTAGACTCCAAAGTGCTTGAAATTGTGTTCTTCTTTCAAAAAGAATAGCCATTTCTGGAGGGGGGCCTGTTGAGTAATTGACTGTAGCGTGCTTGCTTCCCAGGCCTTGACGGAGGAGAAGGTTAGCTTTCTCTTGCAATTGATCGAGGAGGAGCAGGAGGAGGAGGAAGAGGAGGAGGAGGAGGAGAAGTGCAAACCCGAAGGCGAGAAGACGTCGGCCAAGCGGCCTTCAGACCTCCTTCACATCCACATCACGGCTTGCATCCTGGCCCTTTGTGGCTGGACCAGCAGGTAGGCAGAAAAAACGGAATCAGGAAAGGTCCAATTTTTCACACACACATACACACCCAAACTATCATTTATTTCTAGTTTCTGGCAAAAAAAACAAAAAAAAACCCCACTGTATTCAGATTGCCAGGAGAAATATCAACAACCTAAGATATGCAGATGATACCACTCTAAGGGCAGAAAGTGAAGAGGAACTAAAGAGCCTCTTGATGCGGGTGAAGAAGGAGAGTGCAAAAGTGGGCTTGAAACTCAACATGAAGAAAACCAAGATCATGGCATCCGGCCCTCTCAATTCCTGGCAAGTAGATGGGGAAGAAATGGAGGTAGTGACAGATTTTATCTTCCTGGGCTCCAAGATCACCGCAGATGGGGACTGCAGCCAAGAAATTAAAAGACGCTTGCTCCTGGGGAGGAAAGCTGTGGCAAATCTAGACAGCATACTAAAAAGCAGAGACGTCACCCTGCCAACAAAAGTACATATAGTCAAGGCCATGGTTTTCCCAGTTGCAATGTATGGCTGTGAAAGTTGGACCGTAAGAAAGGCTGAGCGCAAAAGAATGGAGGCCTTTGAACTCTGGTGCTGGAGAAGACTCCTGCGAGTCCCCTGGACTGCAAGGCGATCAAAGCGGTCAGTCCTAGAGGAGATCAACCCCGACTGCTCCTTAGAAGGCCAGATCCTGAAGTTGAGACTCAAGTACTTTGGCCACCTAAGGAGAAGGAAGGACTCACTGGAGAAGAGCCTGATGCTGGGAAAGATGGAGGGCAAGAGAAGAAGGGGACGACAGAGAATGAGGTGGCTGGATGGAGTCACTGAAGCAGGAGGCGGGAGCTTCAATGGACTCCAGAAGATGGTAGAGGACAGGAAGGCCTGGAGGAACGTGGTCCACGGGGTCGCCATGGGTCGGACACAACTTCGCAACTAACAACAATAACAATTCTCTTTTAACAACTGACACATTCACTTTACAACCTCCATCTTCGCTTAATGACACGACAAGGAAGGTTGTAAAATCAGGTGCCGTCACGTTGACTTACAACACAACTTACAACTCTAATTCCAGGCTCGATCATGGTGTAAATCGAGGACTACCTGGACTCAAAAGAGGCCCCTCTTTCAACACAGTACAGGTAGTCCTCGACTTAAAAAAGTTCATTTAGTGACTGAAGTTACAACACCACTGGAAAAAGCGACTTGGGACTGTTTTTCACCCTTAACAACTGTTGCAGCGTCCCCGTGATCACGTGATCAAAATTCAGACGCCGGGCAACTGGTTCCTATTTACGACGGTCGCAGCGTCCCGGGGGTGTCACGTGATCCCCTTTTGCGACCTTCTGATGAGCAAAGTCAACGGGGAAAGCCAGATTCACTTAACGACCGTGTTACTCGCTTCACAGCTGCAGCGATTCACTTAACAGCCGTAGTAAAGACAGGTCGCACAACGAGCCAAAGAAACCTTCCACTGAGTGACAGAAAATTTGGGCTCGACGGTGGTCGTAACTGTATTTGAACCCGCGTCATCACAGCGGTGATGCTAACTGAACAGCTGCAGCGACTCACTTAACAAGTGTGGCCAGAAAGGCCGTAAAATGGGGCGAAACTCACTTAACAGCTGTCTTGCTTGGTAACAAAAAAAAAAATGGGCTCCGCTGTGGTTGTGAGTCGGGGACCACCTGTACGTAATATTTAAATTCTGCTTTACGTGAAGGGAATTTGCTTCAGTCTCTGGTTTACTCTTTTTTGGGGGTGGGGGGGTGTCTTTCTTGCTAGCCCTCCGTCCGGATCCGTCCATCTGCCCTTGATCAGCTGCTGCCGCTGCATCAGGCGAGTGGGGCTGTGGAGTTTTCAGCAGATGGAGACCACCGAGTCTGAGATGGGGACCCCCTCCGCCGTTGCCTCCGCTGCTGAGAAGGTCCCCCTGGGGCCCACCTCCCCACGCCGGATGATCACCCGGAGCCAGGACACCAACGTCCCCCTGGGCTTGGAGCAGGTACTCTCGCGAAGCTGGAGGCCCGGCTTTTCTTGTTATAACCAGTTTTATTGGTTTTCCAGTTTTACATCCAGGTATTTGGAAAGCAGCGTGGTGACTGGGTAGTCAATAGTTCAGTAACAAAGTCTTTAGTACATATCTCAGGTTACATTACCAGAAGTTCCTTCTCCCTTTCAATTAACATTTGTTGTATCATATTTAAGCTAGTAAATTTCTATCCATAACAAGCTCAGTTAAAACATTTATCAATATATTTTTGCTTATACGTATCCGTATCCTGTTATTAAGTTTTACCTAATTTTTACTTTTTAATGACAGTATTCCAATTTGACCTTTAACATCCATAGTATTTTAAGTTTCTGGTAACCCAAATTTCCTTTATTTCACTACGTAACAGTTATAATATCTAAAATACACATATGACTTACTTATATTTTATTTCATAAACATTTTCTCTATTTCTCCTCCTAATACATCACCACTTACTAGTAGAGTATCCTTTATTGTCTCAAATCCATCATCTATATTATCTGGGCTAAATAATAGTTCGCAGCTAGTTCCTGATAGTTAATTTCCATTTCCCCTATAAAATCTAAATCCTAAGTATTAAGCCAATTAATCCCTTATTTTTTTTATCATTTTCCAACAATATTTAAATCTAATAATCATATTTCCCTTCATCTCAAAATCTCCCTTTAGCCCATTAGTTGAAACTTTAGGATACTCTGTCATAAATCAAAAGACCCCCAGTTTTTAAATCTAACTAGCTTTCTTTTTATGCCAGCCCAGGCTTCCATACTAATGCCTTTAAATCATCAGATAGATCTCCCTTCATCCCTGCACGTGTTGCTTGAATCAAAGGAGACCATCTAGTTATCAATTTTCCAAGGAAACTGATCCATTTAGTGGCTCAGATCTCCATATTTGTTCCAGTATCTTTTATCTTCAATTCGGTCAGGTCTTCTTCTGAGGAAGGGTCCTGGGCGCAAGGACTGTCCTGTCGGTCTCGACCGCCCTGTTTGAAGGGGTCTTCTGTGGCGATAACCGTGTCTCAAGGCCAAACCCCCGTCCCAAAGAAGCCGGGGTGGCGCAGCGGCTAGAAGGCAGCCCTGCAGGCTACTTCTGCTGACTGCCGTCTGCCCACAGTTTGGCAGTTCGATCCTGACCGGTTGACTCGGCCTCCCGTCCTTCCCAGGTCGGTAAAACGAGGATCCGGATTGTTGGGGGCAATTGTGCTGACTGTGTAAACCGCTTAGAGGGGGCTGCAAAGCACTGTGAAGTGGGATATAAGTCTAAGTCTATTGCTATTATCAGGGCTTGTCCCTCCCCCTTGCCCCCCCCGTCCCCGTGCTCCTTTTAAATAGCAATAGCACTTAGACTTAATATGCTGCTTCACAGTGTTTTATAGCCCCCTCCAAGCAGTTGACAGAGTCAGCCTCTTGCCCCCCAACAATCTGGGTCCTCATTTATCAACCTCGGAAAGATGGACGGCTGAGTCAACCTTGAGCCGGTCAGGATCAAACTGCTGGCAGTCAGCAGAATTAGCCTGCAATACTGCATTCTAACCACTGAGCCACCACAGCCCTTCCTCCCTTCCTCCCTCCCTCCCTCCGTCCCTCCCTTTTCCTTCCTTCCTTCCTTCCTTCCTCTCCTTCCTTCCTCCCTCCCTTCCTTCCTCCCCTCCCTTTTCCTTCCTTCCTTTTCCTTCCATCCCTTTTCCTTCCATCCCTTTTCCTTCCTCCCTCCGTCCCTTCCTTCCTTCCTTTCTCTTCCTTCCTTCCTTCCTCCCTCCCTCCCTCCCTCCCTTCCTTCCTTCCTTCCTTTCTCCCTTCCTTCCTTCCTTCCCACTTAGCAACAGCACTTAGACTTGTATACCATTTCACAGGACTTCACGACCCCCTCTAAGCGGTTTACAGAGTCAGCCTATTTGCCCCCATCCATCTGGGTCCTCACTTTACTGTCCTCGGAAGGACGGAAGGCTGAGTGGACCTTGAGCCGGTCAGGATCAAACTGCCAAACTGCTTCTGGGTTTCTCCAGGTAGCCCTTGGCTTGCGACCACCGTTCGGCCCAACATTTCCGTTGCTGAGCAAGACAGTCGTTAAGTGGGTTTTGCCCCCATTTTACGACCTGTCTTGCCACGGATGCTAAGCGAATCCCTGCGGTCGTGAAGTTATTAACAGGGTTGTAAAGTGAATCCGGCTTCCCCCGTTGACTTTGCTTATCGGAAGGTCACAAAAGGGGATCACGTGACCCCTCAGGGACGCCGCGACCGTCTTAAGTGTGAACCCGTTGCCATGTGTCCGGATTTCAATCACGTGATCCTGGGGACCCTGCAGTGGTCGTAAGTGTGAAAAACGGTCCTATAAGTCTCTTTTTTTAACGCCGTTGTAACTCTGAACAGTCACTAAACGAAGCGTTGTAAGTTGAGGACTCTCCGTGCCTCCTGACTCAAGGATCTGACGCTCTCCACTGACTTCTCCTCTCTGTGGTCTCTTTTCCCCTTTTTCCTTCAGCACGAGAAGTGCCCCTCCCCGGTCACCAGCCGCACGCGGGGCGGGGACAGCTGCAGCGAGCGCCCCGAGGCCGAAGCCGCCAGCCCCACCACCCGGAGCCGGCCGGTGACCCGCAGCATGGGCCACGGGGAAGTCTGCGGCCTGGGCGCCGAAGTGCCCTCCAGCCCCCACCGCAGAGCCAAGCGGCCACGCCTGTACTCCTCCAGCAGTTCGGTGAGCGCGTAGTTATTTCGTTTATTTGCCCGTTACTTTTATCAACAAACTCTTCCTCCTCTTCTCCCCACCACAACGACAACCCTGTGAGGTGGGTTGGGCTGAGAGAGAGAGAGAGAGGGATTGGTGCAAATTCACTCAACTGGCTTTGGTGGCTAAGGCGGGACTAGAACTCACCGTCTCCCAGTGATTGGTGCAAATTCATGCAGCTGGCTTTAATGCCCAAGGCGAGAACTAGAACTCACCACCTCCTGGTGATTGGTCCAAGTCCACTCAGCTGGCGGGACTAGAACTCACCTCCTCCTGCTGATTGGTCCAAGTGCACGCAGCTGGCTTTCGTGGCTAAGGCGGGACTAGAACTCACCTCCTCCTGCTGATTGATCCAAGTTCACTCAGCTGGCTTTCGTGGCTAAGGCGGGACTAGAACTCACCTCCTCCTGCTGATTGGTCCAAGTCCACTCAACTGGCTTTCATGGCTAAGGCAGGACTAGAACTCACCTCCTCCTGCTGATTGGTCCAAGTCCACTCAGCTGGCTTTCGTGGTAAGGCGGGACTAGAACTCACCTCCTCCTGCTGATTGGTCCAAGTTCACTCAGCTGGCTTTTATGTCTAAGGCGGGACCAGAACTCACAGTCTCCTGGTGATTGGCCCACGGTCACTCAACCAGTGTTCAATGCCTGAGGCAGGCCTAGAACTGCTATGAGGATCAGTTGTAAGTCACTTTTCTCAATGCCATAATAAATTTGAGTTTTGGTCACTAAGAGAATGATTGTAAGTTGAGGAGTAACTGTAGAAAAGCCGCTAATAAAGACTGGAATCGAAATCTCAGCTCTGGTAAAGAAGACGGGAGAAACTCAAGATAACCTCCCCTTGATTCTCTTTGGTATAAGAGGGGGGCAAAAAGGAAACTTGAGCAGCTCAGGGTCCTGTTATTATGCCCTAAAACCATAAGCCCCTTTTAAGGTCTTGTTTCCTGACCTGGCCTACCTCGAAGGGAGAAAGATCTAATACAGGAACCTTCACACTTGGCCACTTTAAGACTTGTGGACTTCAATTCCCAGAATTCCCCACCCGGCATGGGGGAAATTGTAACTTCGGACTTTCACAAAACCGAAGTCAAGGATTACTTGTAGTTAAGAAGGATTTTAAGAAAACCACAAAAAAAACTCCTGTTGTTTGTTGTTAGTTGCGAAGTCGTGTCCCACCCATCGCGACCCCACGGACAATGTTCCTCCAGGCCTTCCTGTCCTCTACCATCTTCTGGAGTCCACTTAAGCTCACGCCTCCTGCTTCAGTGACTCCAGCCAGCCACCTCATTCTCTGTCGTCCCCTTCTTCTCTTGCCCTCCATCTTTCCCAGCATCAGGCTCTTCTCCAGTGAGTCCTTCCTTCTCATTAGGTGGCCAAAGTACTTGAGTTTCAGCTTCAGGATCTGGCCTTCTAAGGAGCAGTCAGGGTTGATCTCTTCTAAGACTGACCGGTTTGATCGCCTTACAGTCCAGGGGACTTGCAGGAGTCTTCTCCAGCACCAGAGTTCAAAGGCCTCCATTCTTTGGCGCTCAGCCTTCAAGGGTTTAAAAAAAAAATCACAAAAAAACTCCTAGTGACAGGCAAAATGGGAAAGGCCTAAAGCGACACGTGGAGATATCCCGAGGCCTTTCTGAAACATGGGAAAGAAGAAAAAAACAGAATGGGTCAAGGAAATGGACGGAGGGGAAGATAACTGGGGAACGAGCCGTTTGTTCATCGAAAGGGGGGCTACTAGATTCCTGACGGACTAGGTCACAAGGGTGATCAAGGTGAGCCAGTAGGCTGATTCAGCCAAAAAGAGAAATACTATTTTGGGATTATCAAGAAGGACGTAAAGCACGAGAGATCACGGGAATCGGTTGTCCCGTTCTGTTTCGCCGGGTCCGTTCCTGCTTGGCGGTTCCATGTCCAGTTCTGGACGCCTTAATCGAAACAGGATGTCAACAAACTGGGGAGCACCTTCAGAGAAGATCCACCCAAGATGGTTCCAAGTTCTGTCAAGCAAGGTGAAAGGAGGACCTTAGTCTGCAGAAGAGAAGATGGAGGAGGCACATGATGGAAGTCTTCATTGGCAATCAAGGTGGAGAGATCTCACCCAAATGGCTCCCAACTGGTCAGTAGCCCAGTCAAGTTGTTCCTCATCAGATGCCTCCAGAAGGCCTTGGACTTCAGCCCCCAGAATTCCCAGCCAATTAGAAGTTGAAGTCCCAATACAAGAAGAACGGATGTCAATTTGAGGAAGGCTAAGTAGATACCTTCTGATTCACTTCCATTTTTCTTCACGACATCTTAGATCAAAAGCTTGGTCAGGTCCCTCCAAGAACTAGTGGTCCATGTTGAAAGACCATCTCTGGTGCCTTGATGGAATATACGAATATCTGAGCCTGCTTAGCTTAGGTCAGGGCTCTCCAAACTTGGGCAAATTTTAAATCTTGTGGATTTCAACTCAGCATGGCTGGCTGAGGAATTCTGAGAGTTGAAGCCCACAAGTCTTAAAGTTGCCCAGTTGAAGACCTCTGGCTTAGATAAAAGATGAGCTAATTGCTTACCCAACTTTGTTTGGTTGTGAGAATTCCAGGCTGTTTTTCTCTCTCCCCCCCCCCAACAGGATTCAATGACCCGGGTTTACTTTGACCCCCTTGCCCAGCACCGGGACTGGTGCCCGTGGGTCAACGAGGTGAAGGAGGCAACGGTGCTTGGAACCAAAGGAGATTCCTTGGAGGAGAAGGCAGACCGTGGCTGGCAGGTGGTCATGAAAGTTCTCCAGGCTTCCAGGCAGTCAGACAAGGCAGCCCATCTGGAGAGCGAGGTGAGTCGGACCACCAGTGGTCAACCACTTGGTCTACGGCAGGAGTGCCCAAACTTGGCAATTTGAAGACTTGTGGACTTCAGCTCCCAGAATTCCCCAGCGAGCATGGCTTTTAACCCCCCCCCCCCCCGCCCAGTTTCTGCCACACCTTCTCCTACAGATCCATATTGTAAAATTGTAAGCCATCTAACATTGCCAAGTAGCCCCAACCTAGTCCAGTTGAACTACTACGTTCAGACATGTCCACACACCGTCAAGAGGTCAAAGATGAAAAACACCGGACTGGATGACAAAGTTCGTCCAAATCCTTCCGATCCGACTTTATGGGGTACATCAAGAATTGGTTAGATGCTGCCTTCCGCGGATGTAAGTCGCAAAGTTGGATCAGAAGGATTTGGACGAACTTTGGACATCATCTAGTTCAGCATTTCTCAACCTTGGCCCCTTGTAGATGTGTGGGCTTCAATTCCCAGAATTCTCCAGCGAGCCTTGCTTAAGGTGGGACTGGAACTCACCATCTCCGAGTGATTGGCCCAAAATCGCCCAGCCGGATTTCATCCCTAAGGCGGGACTAGAACTCACCGTCTCCTGGTGATTGGTCCAAAGTCACTCACCCATCTTTCATGCCTAAAATGGGACTACAACTCACCATCTCCTGTGATTGGCCCAGAGTCACCCAATCGTCTTTCACGTCTAAGGCTGGACTAGAACTCACATTCCCCTGGTGTTTGGTGGAACTAGATCTCACTGTCTCCTGATAACTGGCCCAAAGTCACTCACCCATATTTCATTCCTAAGGCAGGACTAGAATTCATAGTCTCCTGGTAATTGGCTCAAAGTCACCCAGTCATCTTTCATGCCTAAGGCGGGACTAGAACTCACTGTCTCCTGGTGATTGGCCCAAAGCCACCCAGACGGCCTCCATGCCTAAGGCGGGATTAGAACTCACTGTCCCCTGTTGATTGGCCCAAAGCCACCCAATTGCCCTTCCCGCCTAAGGCAGGACTAGAACTCACAGCCTCCCAGTCTCTAGCCCACTGCCTTCCCCACTAGACCAAACCGGTTCCCTCTCAGCCTTGCTTTTACCTCCGTGATGCTCCGTTTTCTCATTCGTATCTCTCTCTTTCTCCTCCCCGCCGCAGAATCTCTCCACCAAATCCCGCAAAGTCTTCCAGATTTTCCGCCAGTGGGAGGCCGCCTGCTCCTCCTGAAGGCCTGGAGGCAGCCAAGGATGCTCGGCGGAACTCGTCCCCTCTTGGTTAGCAGGAGGGACATCGAGTAAGAGAGAGAGAGACCCCGGGAGCAACGATTCCGTACCAACCTTACCCGTGGCGAGTCTCACCTTGCCCTCCCGTTCACAGACAGACGCGTGGGCAGCGCCCGCCTCACCCAGAAGAAGACGATGCCTACCTGCCTTGCAGATCCCGAAAAATTCTTCTCCCCCCTTCGGAGGTGGACAACGCTACCTGTGCGTTTGTGCAACCCTCGCACCGGTTCCCAGTTGCCTGCATACACCGGCACCCCGAGGCTAGGTCCGTTCTGCAACAAGGTCGAGAAGATCAGTTCCCACGTGACATCTTGGGTTCATCCTTGGGGTGGCATTTGGGTCTGGGCTTCCTTCCTTCCGCCCCTCCCTCTGCAGGGGGGTCTGTGGAATTTGTTTGGGGCAGCCCCCCCGATCAGACATTCTTAGCGCCAGCACAAATATCGGTCCCTGGCACTCTGCCCGGGGCCCGACACTCCCGTTACGCTCTGCGTGTGAAAATGTGTTAACTGCCCTGGGTTCGAGTTGAACCGCGGCCTGGTTTGTTTGCACCCTCTTGGGGCGACTCGGATGGAAGTGGAACACTTGTTGACTTCTTATTTCTACACGGAAAAGAGAAGGACCTCCCAGAATTCCCTGTGACGATAGTCTCTCCTCTGGCAAAAAAATAAATTAATTAACCGTCCGGTTTTATCATTTGAAAGATCGAAATTTGTCTTTCCTCTGAAGACGGGTGGGGAAAATGTGGGGAGAGCGTGCCACAAATCAGGGGTGTCCGACGTTGTCAGCTTTAAGACTGGTGGACTTCAACTCCCAGAATTCTCTCGCCAGCTGTGCAGGATGGACTTCAACTCCCAGAATTCCCTCGCCAGCTGTGCAGCGTGGATTTCAACTCCCAGAATTCCCTCGCCAGCTGTGCAGGGTGGATTTCAACTCCCAGAATTCCTTAGCCAGCTGTGCAGGATGGACTTCAACTCCCAGAATTCCTTAGCCAGTTGTGCAGGATGGATTTCAACTCCCAGAATTCCTTAGCCAGCTGTGCAGGATGGACTTCAACTCCCAGAATTCTCCCGCCAGCTGTGCAGGATGGACTTCAGCTCCCAGAATTCCTTAGCCAGCTGTGCAGGATGGACTTCAACTCCCAGAATTCCTTAGCCAGTTGTGCAGGATGGATTTCAACTCCCAGAATTCCTTAGCCAGCTGTGCAGGATGGACTTCAACTCCCAGAATTCTCCCGCCAGCTGTGCAGGATGGACTTCAGCTCCCAGAATTCCTTAGCCAGCTGTGCAGGATGGACTTCAACTCCCAGAATTCCCCAGCCAGCCATGCATGGCTGGCTGGGGAATTCTGGGAATTGAAGTCCGCCAGTCTTAAAAGTTGACAAAATTGGACACCCCTGCCTTAAATATAAAGTTGTGTATGTTACAAACCACCTAAACATCAGAGGTTGTAGATGTACAGGTGAGGGCTCTTTCACACCTGGTTAACAAGCCTGTTTCTTGCACAGCTGGACCCCTTTATTAAGAAAAACCCACGTTCTTAACGTTTTGTGCAGTGTTTGTATATAATAAACAACAGAATTGGGGTGTATTTATTTTGTGTTTTGCGATATGTGTCTTCACTTTTCTCACAGGAGCTGTGGGGCAGGTTAGGGAGAGAGAGAGGGACTTCTCATCCAGTGGGTGAGGATAGATTTGAATCCAGATCTTCCTAGACTTAATCCGGGATTTTCGGCGCTGTCTCATGCCGGGATAGAAATTATGAGGAAACCAATGAAAGCCAAATAAAACATTTCAACGTCTTTGTGTTGCTTTTGGGGGGGAAACTATCGGGGGACCACGGTGTGAAGAGAGAAGGGAGGCAATTTTAAAGAGAGTTTCAAAAGACCCAAACCCGTAATTCTAAACTGAAACAGAACTGAAGAAGCTTCTTGGATGAGAAGCGAAACGTTTTCAAAGGGAAAAAAATAAATACCCAGAAAATCCAGTTGCCTTTGGGGAAAAAGCACCTTTGGGTCACGTGGAAGCCGTTTGCCAGGTGAGTCGTTGGTGAGACACTCGGCAAGGATGTGCCCTCGGCCGGAAATCAAAAATCAAAACAACATTGCATCCAGGCCACTCACTCGCTGCTTCGTCGCCAGAGGACAATTTTTCGCAGCGTGATAATGAGACACACCTTGGCAGACGAATCCTTACACGTGGGACATTTCCCTAAGAGCCTTTGATGTCAGCTGCAACCCCGGAAGTCGGGTGGATTAACAACAGGGAGCGTGGCAGCCTCAGCCCACACAGCTTGACACTTTGGCTGGCATCACGGGACGCCCAGTGAGGAAACTTGAGTCAGGCTAGGCTGACCTGGAGGAGGTTGCAGATTCCCTGAAAGGGGAATCACCCCGGCTGGAAATGAACGCGGGAAGAATCCAAAAATCAGGAGGATCTTCTTGGCAACTTTTCTGACTCAAAATTGTAGTGTTTGGGTGTGTGTGTGTGTATTATCAACAAAAATGCAAAAGAAAAAAAAATTGTGTACAAAAAGGAAGAGAAAAAAAGACCCAAATATCAAATCTAACATTAAACATAAAGAATTCGTCCTGGTTGGATGCTGTAAAAAAAGTATTTTTTTAAAAAAATCACTGAAAAGTTCTTCCCTTACATAACGGGTCTACAAATAGGTGTAAGCTTTCCCGTCCTTATTTAACAAGAATATATTACTATATAAAATAAGCAAATATTCCAGATCAGGGGATCTCTATCTGATAATCAAATTGACCCAACATCTAATCATTAGACAGATACATGGAGAGAGAGAGAAAGGCAGACAGACGATGATAGATGATAGGAAGATAGACATGGATGGATGGATGAGAAGATAGATAGATAGATAGATAGATAGATAGATAGGAAGGAAGGAAGGAAGGAAGGAAGGAAGGAAGATGAATGGATGGATGAGAAGATGGATGAATGAGAAGATGGATACATAGATACACATCGATGGATAGATTAGATAGATAGATACAGATGAAAGATGGAAAAAGGCAGAAAAAGATTATAAAAGAAACAGATGAAAGACGGAGAAAGGCAGAGAGACACGAAGATTATAAAGATAGATGATAGATAGATAGATAGATAGATAGATAGATGACAGAGACAGACATAGATGAAAAATAGAAAAAAAAATCTCATAAATTGCATTCAAAGACGTTCACTGTTGCAAGCTGCAACTGGATTCCTCGGACGCCTGGTGTGGCTGGATGCACAACAAGCAACAAAATATAGATCACCTTGTTGTATTACTTGCAAACGATGAGAAGGCACCTGTTAAGCACCTTTTCCGACTCACAAATTTTAAAAATTTGCGAGTCGGAAAGGGTGCTAACAGGGTCCCTCCGACGTCTGTGCCATCGTAGACGGAGGCAGCTCTCCTGTCATTTCTGGGTTGGAGTAATTAATAGCATTATTCATTGCAGTAATTACCCCCTGCTTCATAAACATCTTCTTGCAAACTTCATACGCTGCTCTATGATGATTTGTGCTCGGACGTAAGTCAGCATCGTTGGTTTTATTCAACCCTTCCTGCCGTGGTTATGCCGTAGCTGCCCTTCACCTCCGCATCGCCGACTTACGTAGAGTTCTCGACTTACAACCTCCGCTTAGTGACCAACTGAAGTTACAACAGCACTGAAAAAAATAACCGACGACCGTTTTTCACAGTTAACGGCCGTTGCAGCCTCCCCTCGGTCACGTGATCCAAATTCAGATGCTCGGCAACTGACTCGTGTTTATGACGGTCGCAGTGACCCGGGGTCGTGTGATCCCCTTTGGCGACCATCTGGGAAGCCAAGCCAACGGGGAAGCAGCCGGATTCACTTAACAACCGGGTCAGCAACTTAAGAACAGCAGTGATTCCCTTAACAACCGGGGCAAGGAAGGTCGTAAAATAGGGCAAAACTCACTAAACAGTCACTAAATGAGCTGCTGTAAGTCGATGACTCCCTGTACAATGGTGTTTTTTTAATTTGCCAGAAACGGGTGTTTTTGACGAAAAGAAATCCTACACCAAACAATCGGTTCATTTAACGACCGCGCCATTCACTTTACCGCCGTGTTCGCTTAATGACCGATGCAAAAAGGTCACAAAATCAGTCACGGTTCCGTGATGCCTCATGACCACTCTTGTGACCAAAATTGCAGGCTCCATTACGGACGTAAGTCGGGGACCACCTGTAACCTGGCCCTTGATAGAAAGAGTGGCCTTCCCTCGCTTAGTTTAAACTATGAATTGTGGCTTCACTGACCAGCATATCGAGGATAACAAGTTGGATCCTGGTGACTACAGGTAGTCCTCGGCTGACGACAGCTCGCTTAGTGACCGTTCGAAGTTACAACGGCACCGAAAAAAGGGACTTATGACCATTTGTCACACTTATGACCGTTGCAGCGTCTCCGTGGCCGTGTGATCAAAATTCATATTTCATATATTTGTGACGGCTGCAGTGTCTTGAGATCTTGTGATTCTCGTTTTGCGGCCTTTTGACAAGCAAAGCCACTGGGGAAGCCAGATTCACTTAACAACCGTGTTCCTAACTTTACAGCTGCACCGATTCACTTAACAACTGTGGCAAGGAAGGTCGTAAAATGGGGCAAAACTCACTTCACAAATGTCTCGCTTAGATTTGGACTCCATTGTGGTCCTAAGTGAAGGACTACCTGTATTTCCTTTTTCTTTCTCTTTGAACTTCTCTTTCCACAATGGATGGCGTTTAAAGCTGCTCTTATATCTTTTAAAAAAAACAAAACCCAATTAATTAAACCTTAGCTGATTAATTACATACCTTAATTAAGTGATTGCATCTGGATGCCTTTGCATATTGAAAAGTCTGTTGTTGTTATAGGATTATTCCTGCATGGCTGCAGGAAAACACTTCTGCAAAGAAAAGAATGCTTTCCCTAAATTTGCACTCCAGGTTTTTAAAATCTTTTTTTAATTATTTTTTCTGGTGCTCAGGTCCTGTAATCAGGAAACGCTGAAAGAATTGGGCTTTTTTAGAGGCTTCAATGGAATCAAAGCTCTTTTGTAGCCATGCTGTGTCAAAAGCAGCACTGTCAGCTGCGGAAAATCTAGAGAAAAGAATAAAAAATAAAAAGATTTTTTTTTCCACCGGATTGTGAATAAAAAGGGCTAGGCTGCCCCTATAAAGCTGGAACAAGCATTAATGGTTAGAGGGGGACCCCTTAAACCACAGCCCAGTCTTTTTAAACTTCTCAGTTTTAAGATGGGTGGGCTTCAACTCCCAGAATTCCCCAGCCAGCTTTCTTTTGCTTTGTTTTGCTGGCTGGGGAATTCTGGGAGTTGAAGTCCACTCACTCATCTTAAAGCTGCCAGATTTGAAAAAAATGTGCCTAATCATCTTTGTCTCGTAGGAACTCAGCGGCTTCACTGTAGCTTGCAGAGGCATCTAATACAAGCCATCCATCCCTTGTTGCTACACAAATGATGTGATTTAGGGTTAAACCTTTACAGCAAACCAACATTTAGACCAAGATAGCTAGGCACATTTGACAGTTCAGTTTCAGAATCACACATAGTTCTCGGCTTACGACCACAGCCGGGCCCTAAATTTCCCTTGCTAAGCAAGGCAGTCGTTATGTGACCTTTGCCCCCGTTTTACAACCTGTTTCGACAAAGTTGTTAATTGAATCACTGCAGTCCAGGTAGCCCTCGACTTTCAACAGTTCCATTTAGTGATCACTCAAAGTTACAGCAGCGCTGCAACATTATTAAGTGACTTATGACCATTTTTCACACAACCGTCGCAGCGTTCCCCGTGGTCAGGTGGTCAAAATCCAGATACTTGGCAAGGGACTCCTATTTACGACGGTCGCAGCGTCCCGGGGTCATGTGATCCAATGTTGCAACCTTCTGACAAGCAAACCCACTGGGGAAGCCAGATTCACTTAACAACGCCCTTACTCCCTTAACAACGGTGGCAAGAAAGGTCGAAAAATGGGGCCAAACTCACTTAAATGTCTCGCTTAGCAACAGAAAGTTTGGCTTCAACTGTGGTTGTAAATTGAGGACTAGCCGCACTTAAGTTAGTAAAATGGTTGTTAAGTGAATCCGGCCCAGCCCCGTTGACTTTGCTGGCCAGAAGGTCGCAAAAGGGGATCACGTGACCCCGGGACGCTGCAACCGTCATAAATACGAGTCAGTTGCCAAGCGCCTGAATTTTGATGATGTGACCCTGGGGATGCTGCAACGGTCATAAGTATGAAAAACGGCCCTAAGTCCCTTTTTCAGTGCCGTTGTACCTTGGAACGGTCACTAAACAAATCGTTGTTAAGTCAAGGACTCCTTGCAGCAGTGCAAAACGGCGCGTGCATTCAGCAGTCCGGCTTCAAAAGCCAACACAGCTGCGTGACGCAAAGAGAGGCAACAGGGCCGGTTGTGTCAGTTGCAGTTTCCATCCTGCCCATTTCCTGCAGAGTTCTCCAACCGTGGCTCACCAGGGAGTGCCCTTTCCTCTTCGCCCTGGCAAGGTGGCACTTCAACACCTCCCGTGCTCTGGGCAAAGATCCAGCCACGCCTGCCCGCCCATCTGCCTGGCATGCCAACGGCACCTGGGTGGCCAGGTAAAGGCAGGTCGTGACCTCGTCCTCGTGGCAGGATGTCACACGAGCAGGTTGATGACAGAGAGACACATTCTGCACGGATCGGAATCCCGGGGCCGTCCATTAATTTGTGCCCGCTTGAAAGACAGGCTGAGCATAGTATAGGGCAGCGGTCCCCAACCTTGGCAACTTGAAGACCTGTGGACTTCAACTCCCAGAATTCCCCAGCCAGCAAGTCCACAAGTCCACAAGTCTTAAAGTTGCCAAGGTTGGGGACCCCTGGTATAGGGATTGTATTCTTGTTATTAGCCTAATGACTGCCATTTTTGCTTCTGTACACTGTGCTTGCATTAGGGACGCCATTTTGTGAAGGCAGGAAAATCACGTACACAGAAGGGTCCCCAACCCCCGGTCTGTGGACCGGTACTGGGCCGCGGCATGCCAGCAACCGGTCCGCACAAACAAGCAAAACTCCATCCGCGGGATGCAGGCAGCACACAAAACCACACACCCTCCGGTCCGTGGAAAAACCTCACTCCACGGAACCGGTCGCTGGGGCCCAAAAGGTTGGGGACCTCTGACGTACACGGACCCAGAGACAGGGGAAAGAACCGGAAAGTAATGAAAGATGATTGGTTAACCTTCTGCGTGTGCCAACAAATGTCACCTTGTGGTTGGTTGTTACCTGTATATAAATAGAAGTGCCTAACTGACCACGGTGTGGCACTTCTGAACACAGCTGCCCGCGTTTCGGACAGTGTCCCACCCAGCAACTTCACTTGGCCAAATAAAGTTCTGTTTGACCTGGAAGCCTCCGCTTGAGTCTCCTGATTTTCTCTTTTGGCACCTCCAGTTCTTCGGGCAGCTGCTGACCCTTACAGTAGAAAAGGCTGATTTATTATATTTATTTATTGATGAAATAAAGGGACTGGCATCTAACTCGCGCATCGATGTCTCCGGCCATCTTACCGCATTTAAACAGTCCATCGTAGAGGTAGTCCTCGTATTACAACCCCCACAGAGCCTAACATTTCCGTTTGCTAAGCGAGACGGTGGTTAAGTGGGTTTTGCCCCATTTTGCCCCCTTGCCGCGGTTGCTAAGTTACGTGTCAGTAACCCGGCGGTTCAGTGAATCTGGCTTGTCAGAAGGTCGCAAAAGGGGATCGCGTGACCCCGGGACGTGGCCACCGTCGTAACGATGAACCAGTCGCCCGCTGTCCAAATTTTGATCACGTGACCACGGGGACGCTGTGACGGTCGCAAGTGTGAAAAATGGTCACGACTGGCTTTTTTGTCTGCCGCCGTAACATTGAACAGTCACTAAATGACTAAATGGATGGTTGAATAGGGATGTTGTCTCCATCGCTGCTAGAAACCCCAATTTACCATGTGTGAACCCCGTCCAATTGTGGTTTGTCGAACAGACCGCAAGAAGGCTTAGCGTGACGTGTGCCAAGCCCTGCCATCTCCACCCTGTTCTTGAGGAGCATCTTCTGAGTCTCAAAGAAATTTCTTCATCCTTGCAAGGCTGGCCCTACTACGCCGTCTTCGCTCTACTCAAATTCCCCCAATGATGCCCTGAAGGTGTACTACGGTGGGTAAAGCTGGCACATTAACCTTGGATGACCTCCACAAACCAACATGCTTAGAAACAACAGCTCAGATACAACAGAGACTTATTTTTTTTAAAAAAAAAAATTGTTTATTGGTTTTTAACAATAACAATCTCCAGTGCTGGGCGTCCAGCGTGTTTGTCTTGGTTTACATATTTGAGAAAAAAAGGTGATAATAATTAATCAACAGTCAGTAATGATCACATTTGATAATTCCATAATTAGTATATTAATGAATAATATATTTCTTTGGCCTTCCCTTCTCCCATTTATATTCTCCTTCTTTAACCTTAAACAAATATCATTCTTCATATTTTCAATATATAAATGATTAAATATAGACATTTTTTCATATTTTATACAGGTAGTGATAACATCTATGTATAACGTGTTTGTTTTTTTTTAATCGGCTTGTATTATTCTTATAACCATCATCTCATTAGTTCACCATGCATCCTATTTTCGTGATTTCTGTTTAGGCTTAATTTCCTCTCTTATAACAGAGACTTATAATGCCTTGCTAAGGCCACAGTTGGAATATTGCATCCAGTTTTGGACGCCAAGATATAAAAAAGATGTTGAGACTCTGGAAAGAGTGCGGAGAAGAACAACAAAGATGATCAGGGGGACTGGAGGCTACAGAGTCTGTGACAGGGAATTCTGGGAAGTGGAATCCAACATTCTTGGAGGGTTCCAGTAAGGCAGACTGGGGCATTCTGGGAGTTGAAGTCCACACCTGATAAAATTGTGGAGGTTGAGAAAGATAGCTGTAGGGAAAGACTGCAAGCACTAACAAAATAATATCTGGGTACAATGCAGGCAATCTCGTCCGAACGACTCATTGAATCTCGTCGGGAGGCAAACATTAAGCCAACATTTGTGATAAGCCACGATAAGCTCACCCACTTTGTGGCTTAGAGCAGGGCTTTTCAACCTGTGGTACGCGTACCACTTGTGGTACATTAATGAGTGGCAGGTGGTACGCAGCCCTGCCTAGCCAAGTGTAGTGGGGAAGGGAAAGAGCCAGCACAGGCAAAGACTTATAGTGAGAGAGTCCTCTGGAGCTGCAGATTTTACTTATGAATGGAGCCATTTGGGGAGGCTGCCTTAGCCGGCAGCCAGTACTTACTTTTTTTTTTCTTCTTTAAGTGCCAGCTGGGCTCCTTACTTTCCTTTCTAGCCGGTAGCTAATTCTTAAAGGGGAAGTGCCTTTTTAAGCTAGTTCACTCAGCAGCTTGTCTTTTCTGTCTCTGGAGGCCTTTCCTTGTTTGATCAATATATGGAAGAGGGAAAATAGGGGGGGGGTTCAAATTCTTCCTTCAGAAGGAGGTGGGCATGAGAAAAAGGGAGGCAGGGAAGGGAGGGAGGGAAGGAAGTCCCGCCTTAGCAGTTGGCCACCAGCAGCTCTGCCATTGACTTTGCTTGTCAAAAGGTTGCAGAAGGGGAACACATGACCCTGGGACATTGTGACCATCATAAATATGAATCCGTTGCCAAGCATCCAAATATAAATCACATGACCCTGTTGCTGCAATGGTCATAAGTGTGAAAAATGGTCATAAGTCATTTCAGTGCAATTGCAACTTTGAAAAGGTTTTTTTTTTGGTCACCAAGTTTTTGACACCTTGCTAGGTGGTAGTCGAATATTGCCATATCCTAAAAGTGGTACAATCGGTGAAAAGGTTGAAAAGCCCTGGCTTAGAGTATTGTGCACAGCTGCCCCAAGGTGAATTGATTGGCATTGCTGCATGTTTCCACTTTATTAGGCCCTTCTCATCCACATGCCAGGATCAGAGAGGAATCATGGCTTCTGCAAACTTGGTGATTCACAAGCCAGGTTCATTCCAGTTTGCTCCTTCCAGACTGATCCGAGAGCGACTCGGCTTCCAATTATCACTTTGGCAAGAAGCTTAGAGGAAAACCTGCGAGGGAGTATTGCAGAAGTTTAGCTTATGGCATAGTGAGATAACAAGCCTGCATTTATTTTTTTTCCTCTTAAACCTGCATCCAGGCTAAAGTTGCCTAGCCCTCCAGCAGCTCATAAACAAACCTTGTTCACATGGCGTTTGCAAGTGTTTAAGACTCAGGCAGGTGTTGCTGTTATGATTTTAATAAGACATCTCTTATTTAAACCAGTTTGCCTTCATACACTCTCTTGCTAAATGTCTGCATTGCCAAAAGAGATTTAGTCAGATCTTCTCTCAATCAATCATAATACAGCTGGAAGGGACCTTGGAGGTCTTCTAGTCCAACCCCCTGCTCAAGCAGGAGACCATATACCATTTCAGTCTCCTCTTAAAAACCTCCAGTGATGGAGTATCCACAACTTCTGGAGGCAAGCAGTTCCACTGGTTAATTGTCCTCACTGTTTAGGAAGTTTCTCCTTAATTCCAGGTTGCTTCTCTCCTTGATTAGTTTCCATCCGTTGCTTCTTCTCCTGCCTTGGAAAATAGGGTGACCCCCCTCTTCTTTCTGTCAGCCCCTCAAATACTGGAACCTTGCTATTGTGTCCCCCCTAGTCCTTCTTTTCTCTAGACTGGCCATATCCAATTCCTGTTGGCAGGAAAAGTAAAAAGGGGCAAACTCACTCAACCATCTTGAAAATTTGGAATCAGTTGTGGTCGTAACTTGAAGACTACCTATATTTCTGAATGACTTATTGAATAAAGGCAACCTTTCAATCAGCAGGTTATGGTCAATCAGCAGTCAAGATGGCGGCCACAATGGTGCAATAGAATGAATGCATTGATTTCCTGACAACGAGAACAATCAACCAGTGGAGCAACCTGCCTCCAAAATCTGTGAATGCTCCAACACTGGAGGTTTTTAAGAAGAGACTGACAGCCATTTGTCTGAAATGGTATAGGGTTTCCTGCCTGAGCAGGGGGTTGGACTAGATGACCTCCAAGGTACCTTCCAACTCTGTTATTCTATTCTATTCTATTCTATTCTATTCTATTCTATTCTAGACAAAAAACAGGTGGAGGTTCTGTCATGTTGGTGCTGTTGCCATCTTTTTTGACCCTGCATGGCTGACGCTCCTGATTGACAGCGCCAATTTTTTTGGGGGTAGCTGGTATCTTGAGCAGTTGGAGGAATGAAACCCCATGAAAGAAAGCCAACATTTTGGGGAGAGGGTCTTGGGGGTCCCCCATGTATTGAGTGGCTGAGGACAGAAGACCTTGAATGCCAGATTGGCACTTTCGCCCTGCCCCAAAAAGGCCAGGCGGTGCCCACTGGAGGTTCAACCCAAATGCAGAATGCTTTTTTGTGTGTGTGTGTGTGTGTGTGTTACTTCGCACTGAAATCCCTGGGCAATTGATCAGAACGGTGTTGGGGTAACCAAGCATTTGCCCTGCTCAGATTTTGCATTTTGCAGTTCGGGGCTATGCAACTACACCAAGGTGCAATACGGTTGTGTGATCCCCCAAAACGGGTCTTTTTGCAAAAGCCACTTTGATATCGGCCAGCTGGTCTGCCCCGCGGACTGAGCCTAGTTGCACTAATAAGGGACCTCTGCTCCTTTATTCCACATCGGAAGAGGGTGTCCCCTGCCTGAGGGAAAGGCCGGCCCTCTTCGTATGCTCAGAGGCCCTCTTGCTTGCCTGCAAAAACTCAAAATCGTGAGGTTTTAAGACATGATGAGGCTGATGGGCCGGGCAATCCCAGAGCCCACCTTGGGATGGATTTCCCCCTCTTGCCAGGTCCTGGGCACTCTGCACATGCCCAGAGGAACTGGCTGGTAGTTAACTCGTGGAGGAGGGCTGAGTCCAAACGAAATCAGTGGTTGAGCAGGAAGTTAATTAAAGGAATTAAAGAAGCTTCGCCTCAAAAAAAAAAAAGGGCGAGGGGTGTACAGGCAGTCCTTGACTTACTACAGTCCTTTTAGTGACTGTTCAAAGTTACAACAGCACTGAAAAAAGGGACTTAGGACCGTTTTTCACACTTATGACCGTCGCGGCATCCCCAGGGTCAGGTGATTTACATTTGGATGCTTGACAACGGACTCGTCTTTATGACGGTCGCGGCGTCCCAGGATCACCTGATCCCCTTTTGCGTCCTTCGGACCAGCCAAGTCCATGCGGGGAAGCCCGATTCACTTAACGACGGTGTCGCTAACTGAACCGCTGCAGCGATTCACTTAACAACCACGGCAAGACAGGTGATAAAAACGGGCCAAAAACAAATGTTTTGCTCAGTGACAGAAAATTCGGGCCCCACGGAGGTCACAAGTCGAGGACCATCTGGATTTGAACCCGCCTCCAAAGGGAGAGAGAGGCCTGCGAGAGGTCCGAGGCCTGAGCAGCAGCGATAGCAGTAGCAGCAGCGTCGGAACTACCTCTCCCGGCATGCCTGGCGGGGAAGAGCCTCCGCCCAGAGGAGGGCGGGGCTCCCCGCCGCCCAATGAGGCGAGCCCCGGGCGGTGAGGTCACTGTGGGTGACGTCAGGAGCCCAAGCGAGAGGCTTTGGCAGAGCCGACCGAGCGGCCGAGAGAGAGAGAGAGAGAGGCAGAAGCGGCGATTGGGGAGCGGGCGGGCGCAGGAAGCGGCGGCCGAGGAGGAGGAGGAAGAAGAACCGAGCGGCGGCGGCGGCAGCGGAGGGGGGGCAGCCGTGGGGCAGGAAGAGCCGGCTCGCGAAGGGAGGGGCCGCGAGGGAGGCCTCCGCGCAGGCGCACCGCGGGCCCCCTCCCCGCCGAAGCGTCCCCCCCCCCGTCCCCGCGCGCCGAGGGGTCCTGACAGGCCGAGCGAGGCAGCCGCCGCTCGAGACTCCGCCCGGGAGGGGCCGCCGGCCGGGGGGGCACCATGTCCTCCCCCAGCCCGGGCAAGAGGCGGATGGACACCGACGTGGTCAAGCTGTATCCTTCCTGGCGGGGGGGGAGGGGGCTGTGAGTGTGGGGGGGGACAAGGAGGGGTCTCCCTTGCCCCCCCCGCGGCTCTGAGTTTGGGGGGGGGCAACTGGGGAACGACCCCTTGCAGAAGCAGTGAAAGGGAGAGGGGGGGGGTCCAGGAGACCTTTATTTTTGGGGAGGGGGTCCAGTGGCTGGGGATGAATGGAAACCCCTGGACCCGCCCCCCCCCCACAAACGAGCCTGCCTCCCCCTCCCCAATAGCCAAACTCCTGACTGCCCCCCCTCCCTGGCAAAGAGGGGAGAACCAGCCCCTTTGCAAGGGGAGGGGGCTGCCAAATTTGGTGTGTGTGTGTGGGGAGGGGAACAAGGGTCCCAGGTTTGCAAGGGGGGGCTGAGGAAGGGGGTCAGCTGTGAAGGAGGAAGCAGAGAGCTGGAAACGGGGGAGGGGCTTTTCTCTGGCCCCTTTTTTTAAAAGGGGGAGGGGTCCCCCTCTTAAGGTAGCCCCCCCTAGGAGGAATTCTTTGAAGGGGAGAAAGTGGAGCCCCCCCCTCCCTCCCTCTCTCTCTCCCTCTCAATTCCTTCAGGAAGATCCATTTCAGGGTTAAACCCACCAGGCCTCAAGTCCTCCCAAGAGGCACAGCCGGCCCCTGTTGGAAGCCCCCCTCCCCAAATAAACCCCCAATTGTGGGGAACCTTCCTATTTCCCCCTTTTAACAGGATGGGGGTGGGTGGGCTTGAGCCTATCTTTCCCCCTCCCAGCCCAAACAGGAGACATTTTCCTTCCTGTAAAGTGTCAACAACACCATTTCTTGGCTTGGCCTGCAAAGAGAGAGACCTTTTTATTTTATTTTTTTGCTCTCCTTCCCTTCTCCCCCCCCCCCCATTTCCCTGGAAATTGCTGAGGTGTAAACCCCCCCTCCTCACAAATGAGCAAATAATGGGACCCCACCTATCCACCTTCCCCAGCCAGGAACTGCCCCCCCCACCCCCCAACACCGGTTTCTCCCTATAGAAACCACCTTGGGGACGGTGAGAAAAATTACAATTCTCCTTATTGCACAGCCTCTTTGGGGCTGGGGGACATTTTATTGTCCTCTATATCCTGGAGGCATTGCCAAAGAATTTATCTTAGATTAAACAACCCAGGATGGATGGAGGAAAAGCAAAGAAGCTGGTCTTATTTATTTTTTTTCCTGCCTGTCTCCAGTTTTTCAATACCTATTTTTGGGGGGATAGCATAACTTATCCATTTCATCATAATAATAATATCAATAATATAATAATACTCCGCTCCCTCCAGCAGCTCCCACCCTCAACAGCTAGTTTGAATCTAGCCTGATTGAGGAGGGGTGGCTACAGGCCAGAATTAGTTGGGGATAACCAGGTTTTTTGAGAGGGGGGGGGTCAAGTTGTTGACAGTTACAATCGGATGATCCACGTCTGTTACTAATTCCTTAATTTAGTTCTAGGCTGCTGTTCGGGAAGCTTCTGATACCGGTAGAAAAAAAAAAGGGGGGGGAGGATGTTAGAAATTAAACCTGGTTAGTGGGCCTAGACTAGCCATGGTTAAACCAGGGCTTGAAAGGATGCCAAAACCCACTTAGCCCCTCTCCTCGTCCTGCTGCTGTTTTTTTGTTTATGTAACACTTTGCTGTAGATTTCTTTCTAAAGAATCTGGATTTCTTTTTCCTATTTCGTTCTTGGCCTAATAAGATTTTGACCGTGGTGTGTTTGGATATGGTGGGGGGGGGGGACTGCTGAATTATGTTGGTTTGTAGAATTGTTGTGTTAATTGTCCTGTTTATCAGGTGGTGGGGAGGGAAAGACAGATTGGTTGCAATTGACGAGAGAATCGGGCCCAAATGCACTCGGAGATGTTTATTGAATGTGTTAACCTCTCCCTGGAGAATTTAATCGTGAAGGAATTAGGTATGTAAAAGGGGGGGGGTGTTTACAAATAGCATTTAGTTGGGAGAGGATAAAACAAACTTATTTAGATTGGGGTTTGCTGGGGTCAAATTGTTATTTTTATGGCCCTGCGCGATGTTGTTTTTTTTAGCTTTTCGGTGTTTTGTTCGAAACCAAACCAAACCAGTTTCTTTGATTAATGTGCCTCGATCTTCCTTTTTTAAAAATGTTTTTAATAAATAGGAAGTGGCTGGTGATTGCTCTGGAATCAAAGCTATTTTTATCCTGGAATTGCATATGCATGTCCTCCCTCAAATAACAAATTGCATTGGATGGTTAATTTCTGCTGGTTGGGGAGAAGGCTTAGATCTCCAGCTGTTCGGTGACAAAAATTCTCATTATATCTAAATTTTTGAAAAGGCGGCTAGATTCTGGGGGGGACGAGGCCCCACTGTGCCCCTAGTCTTTCTCTCATCTACCGATCCCCCCCCCCTTCACTTTGTGGCTTGTGATGTTAAAAGATCACAGTGAGCTTTTTCTTTCTTTCTTTTTTCGTTTTTGGAGACAAAGAATAGGAACTGTTAAATATGTATACGTGAGATTTCGTGTGGCATATATCGGTGGTGTGGTCGCTATTTAATTCAAGGGTGGATAGGAGGAAGGGGAAAAAAAAAATAAGGAAAGGAAAATAGCCTGGCATTCTCTCTCTCTCTCCCGTGGACGATTAGCTGCTGGCCTTTTCTGTTCAACAAAAGAACCATAGAGATTCTTTGGAAAAAAGCTCTCCGACCAGGCCTCTTATTATAATTCTTGGTATTTTAAGTGAGCCAGGCCCATTTCTCCTGGGTCTGCAAGTTTTTGTGTCTGTGGAATGACAAAATAGATCTCTTTTGTTGTCTGTGGCTTGCCTCTGGTTCACTTTTATCTGTCTGTCTAGTTTAAGGTTTGTGCAAGGCCTTGAAGCCTCCTGCAACCCGGCCTGAATCCTAACTAATGTTTAGCGAGTGTCCTTGATTTTGATCCAGGCTTAGTTCCCAACGAGGCTCCTTTCCTAAATCTACTTAATTTCTGGATAATATTGGCCATGCCTCTCGTTCTCCTAGCAGCTACCGAGGAGAAAAGCTACCTGTTTTCCACCTCCTTTTGTTGTTGGTTTCGTTCTACCCTTCCTGCTTTTTTTAAAGTACAGCCCTTTCGCCCTGTAATCTTGACTTTGGGCTGGCAAGCCAGTATTTTGACTTTGCAGCGACAACGGGGTGTGGGTAGGAAATACAGACGTGGCTTGCCAGGCCCAGCCTTCGGAGCTGTGTGTGTCTCTCTCTCTCTGCTAGTTTGGGGGTGATTTTTTTTATTTCCCCCCCCCCTCCACTGCCTTCCTATTTTTGCCTCTGGCTGGGCCAAGGCCTTGTGTACACCCTTCGCTCACAACCCAGAGGGTGAGGTTGGTTAACCGGCCTCCTCCTCCTGCATCACGGGGGTTTTAAAACTTCTTCCCATGTTTAAAGGAAAACCTCAGCTGGGGTAATTGCACGATCTGAAGCCGTGAGTCACCCGGGCTGCTTTTTCGCAGGCTTCTCTCACACAGGAGGAGAGTTGTGCAAACCTCCGAAAGAAGAAGAAGAAGAAGCAGAAGAAGCCCGGCGTTTGTGTGTGCTTCACACTTCTGCAACCGGTGGGAGTACCTGCTCCCCTCTTCGTCAGGGTCTTTTGCGTTGGGCGGAGAGAAAAAAACCCCGCTTTCCCAAGCTGCTTCTTCCCCCTTTTGGGTGCTTTTCTTAATAGGGAGATTGGGAGTCGATGCGTGCAATTTTTTTTGTTGTTTTTTTTGTTTTTTTAAATAAGTTTTCCAAGTCTCTGTTTTCCCCTTTCTTCGGGAGCTTTGGGGGATTTGCAAGCGGGCTGGCCTGTAAGTTTGTAAGTGGAGGAATGTCCTTTTTCCCTGCCCCTTCCCCATGGCCCGTGGGTTCTCCCTCCCCCCCCTCCCCACTCCGGAAGTGCCCAGGGAGCTGCTTGTTTTGGAAAAGTCTTTGCAGGCAAAAAAAAAAAAGGCCCTGGGCTCAGCTTTAGAAAACAGCTGATTGGCTGTTGTGTTACTACCCGGAAATTGAGCCCTGGGCGGAACAGCCCAAACAGCTGATGGAGTGTGTAACAAGAGGGTGTTTATACACCAGAGCTGGGGGCTGGGAAAGGGGGGGGGGAGAGAAAAGGCTGGCCTGAAGGTTGCAGCCAGCCAGCGAGAACAATCTGTACCAGGTCAAGGCTGGGAAGTGGGGCCTGCAAGCAGATGGAGGCATTTGCTCAACCTGGACTATTTGCAAATAGCTTGGAGACGTTCAATCAGAAGAGAGCTGGAAAGGGACCTTGGAGGTCTTCTAGTCCAACCCCCTGCTCAGTCAGGGGAGGCTGTGCCACTTCAAACAAGTCTCTTCTTAAAAACTTCCAATGTTGGAGCATTCACCGCTTCTGGAGGCAGGTTGTTCCACTGGTTAATGGTCCTCACTGTCAGAAAATGTCTCCTTAATTCCAGGTTGCTTCTCTCCTTGGTTAGTTTCCATCCATTGTTTCTTGTCCTGCCCTTCAGGCGCTTTGGAGAACAGTTTGACCCCCTCTTCTTTGGGGCAGCCCCTGAGATATTGGAAGACTGCCTCCCCTATTTCTTCTTTTCTCTAGACTAGCCCAGGGGTAGGCAACCTTGGCTCTTTTAGGACTAAGACGATCCAAGGCCTGGAGACCAAAACATACGAAAGACAGTTGCAGGACTTGGGTTTGGCTAGTCCAGGGACCTGGGCTCTTTTAGGACTCGTGGACTTCAACTCCCAGAATTCCTGAGCCAGGATGGCTCAGCATGGAAACCCCTCCCTTTCCCCTCAGCGTGGCTGGCTCAGGAATTCTGGGAGTTGAAGTCCACGAGTCCTAAAAGAGCCCAGGTCCCTGGACTAGCCAAACCCAAGTCCTGCAACTGTCTTTCGTATGTTTTGGTCTCCAGGCCTTGGATCGTCTTAGTTGCTCTTCTCTGCGCTTTTTCCAAAGCCTCAACATCTTTTTTGTAATGGGCAATGTGCCTCGCACAGCCCACAGTCGGGTTAAGGTTAAAGTTTGAAGGCAGCCATTTTGCCGATTTTTTTTTTTTTTAAGCAAGGGTATGTAGATGGGCGAGCGGCCGTCTTTTATCTGGACTCCAAAGAGGTATTTATTTATTTAGGTCCCGCCTTTATTATTTCTCAAAAATAACTCAAGGCCACGAGCCATCTCCAACATACCCTCCTCCTCCTATTTCCCTCACTACGACAACCCTGTCAGGTGGGTTGGCCTGAGACAGAGGGACTGGCCCAAGTCACCCAGTGGGCTTTCATGGCTAAGGCGGGACTAGAACTCACCGTCTCCTGGTGATTGGCCCAGAGTCACCCAGCCGGCTTTCATGGCTAAGGCGGGACTAGAACTCACCGTCTCCTGGTGATTGGTCCAAAGTCACCCAGTGGGCTTTCATGACTAAGGCGGGACTAGAACTCACCGTCTCCTGGTGATTGGCCCAAAGTCACCCAGCTGGCTTTCATACCTAAGGTGGGACTAGAACTCACCGTCTCCTGGTGATTGGCCCAAAGTCACCCAGCTGGCTTTCATGGCTAAGGCGGGACTAGAACTCACCGTCTCCTGGTGATTGGCCCAAAGTCACCCAGCCGGCTTTCATACCTAAGGTGGGACTAGAACTCACCGTCTCCTGGTGATTGGCCCAAAGTCACCCAGCCGGCTTTCATACCTAAGGTGGGACTAGAACTCACCGTCTCCTGGTGATTGGCCCAAAGTCATCCAGCTGGCTTTCATACCTAAGGAGGGACTAGAACTCACCATCTCCTGGTGATTGGCCCAAAGTCATCCAGCTGGCTTTCATACCTAAAGAGGGACTAGAACTCACCATCTCCTGGTGATTGGCCCAAAGTCACCCAGCTGGCTTTCATGGCTGAGGCGGGACTAGAACTCACTGTCTCCTGGTGATTGGCCCAAAGTCATCCAGCTGGCTTTCATACCTAAGGAGGGACTAGAACTCACCATCTCCTGGTGATTGGCCCAAAGTCACCCAGCTGGCTTTCATGGCTGAGGCGGGACTAGAACTCACGTCTCCTGGTGATTGGCCCAAAGTCACCCAGCTGGCTTTCACAGCTAAGGCGGAACTTGAACTCGCCACTCATCATCTCCCCCTTTCTAGCCTGGTGCCTTAACTGCAAAATCAAACTGACTCTCAACCTGGTGTAAGCTGTTAGGGGCTATCCTTAATTCCATTTTACTCAGCTACTTTTTTTCAAGACCTGGGATGAATCGGTAGTTAACTCAGAAAGTTCAAAGGACTTTTATGCATCGTATCTATCCGGAAAGTTAGGCTGCAAACAGTTCAATCTGTTGTGGGAGCATTGGGTTTGTGGTGGACTTCTTGTCCTTGGCTTTGTGCAATTATTTGTTAAGTGAGTTTTGCCTCACTTTACGACCTTTCTTGTCACCGTTGTTAAGTGAACTGCTGCAGTTATTAAATTAGTAACAAAGCTGTGAAGTCAATCCGGCTTTCCCCCCATTGACTTTGCTTGTCAAAAGGTCACAAAAGGGGATCACGGGACCCCGGGACCCTGCGACCGTCATAAATACGAACCAGTTGTCAAGCATCTGAATTTTGATCACGTGACCCTGGGGATGTTGGAACGGTCGTTAAGTGGGGAAAAGGGCCATAGTCACTTTTTTTCAGTGCCGTTGTAACTTGGAACGGTCACTAAACAAAGTGTTGTAAGTTGAGGACATAACTGTATATTCCAGTTGTAAGTTTACATGAGTTTTCTTATCCAGTGGATAACCAAGCTGAGGCTTGTGAGTTCATTTTTCTTGGAAAGGGACAGTTTTAGGCCGTTCCTGCTTTTTTTCACTCTTTCTTTTCTCTTCTCTGAAATGGGAGTGGGAATAAATTCCAGTTATTCAAAAGAGGAACAGATTGTTAACAAAGCTCCATGAAGAGCTTTGTTAAGAAGAGACTGGACAGCCGTTTGTCTGAAATGGTAGAGGGTTTCCTGCCTGAGCAGGGGGTTGGACTAGATGACCTCCAAGGTCCCATCCATCATCATCATCCGTTGTTGTTGTTGTTGTTGTTGTTGTTGTTGTTGTTATTATTATTATTATTATTATTAATGCCCCCTGGTCTTTAAGAAGATACTGGACAACCATTTGTCTGAAATAGTAGGGTTTCCTGCCTGAGCAGGGGGTTGGACTCACTAGATAACCTCCAAGGTCCCTTCCAACATTGTTGTTGTAATTATTATTATTAAGTCCCCTGGTCTTTAAGAAGAGACTGGACAGCCATTTGTCTGAAATGGTATAGGGTTTCCTGCCTGAGCAGGGGGTTGGACTAGATGACCTCCAAGGTCCCTTCCAACTTCTTCTTCTTCTTCTTCTTCTTCTTCTTCTTCTTCTTCTTCTTCTTCTTCTTCTTCTTCTTCTTCTTCTTCTTCTTCTTCTTCTTCTTCTTCTTCTTCTTCTTCATCATTATTATTATTATTATTTTATTATTATTATTATTTTATTATTATTATTATTTTATTATTATTATTATTATTATTATTATTATTATTATTATTATTATTATTATTATTATTATTATTATTATTTATTCTAAAAAGCAGCACGCAGGTTGTCCTTGACTTGGAACCACAATTTCCATCGCTTAAAGCGAGGCACTTGCAGTGAGTCACACCCGGTTTTCCTTTTTTTTTTTTTTGCCACGGTCACTAAGCGAATCCAACAGTCGTTAAGCGAATCTGCCTTCCTTCCCGTTGACTTTGCTTGGCAGAAGCTGGCTGGGAAGGTTGCAAAGGACGCCCACATGATCTTCCGTGAATACAGGCCGGTTGCCAAGCCCCTGAGGTTTAATCACAGGGATGCTGTGATGGTCGTAAGTGTGAGGACCGGCCATAAGTTCGTTTTTTTCAGTGCCATTGTTGTTTCGAATGGTGGCTAAATGAATGTAAGTCGAAAGTTCATCTGTATATTTTTACCATTCTCAGATACAGGTGGTTCTGGAAGTTTTAAAGAAGAGACTGGACAGCCATTTGTCTGAAATGGTATATAGGGTTTCCTGCCTGAGCAGGGGGTTGGACTAGATGACCTCCAAGGTCCCTTCCAACTTTTTTTTTATTATGATGGTGATGATGATGATGACCAGGATGGAGTCCCAAAATTTAGGTTGCTAAGTGAGAAGCTTGTTATGTTTTGCCCCGTTTTACGACTTTTCTTGTCACCTTTGTTCGTCAGTGCAGTTAAATTAATAACTCGGTGGTTAAGTGAATCTGGCTTGTCAGAAGGTTGCAAAAGGGGGAATCATGTGACCCTGGGACACTGCGACCGTCATAAATGTGAGTCGGTTTTCAAGCATCCAAATGTAAGACCGTGGAGATGCTGCACCGGTCATAAGTGTGACAAAAATGGCATAAGTCGCTTTTTTCAGTGCTGTTGTAACTTTGAACGGTCACTAATGGAATTGTTGTAAGTCGAGGACACCTGTAGTAGGTTGACATCTCTTCTCCCCCCCCCCCCCCGCCCAAAAAAAAAAAGTGTTTTCTGCAGAGGAAATTACGCAATGGGCTCTTTTACTTACGCATGATGAATTGTGTTGTGCGTATACGTGACTCCAGCCACGTGCTTTGGATTAAAATGTCCTCAACCTGCAAAACGGGGCAAAAATGGACGAGGCGACACCGGATGAGATTTATAGCTTTCGGTGTGCCCCCATCTGAGAAAGGTGAATTCCTTTTTCATTTGTGGTGTGGTTTAGTGGCGCACGTTGCGTTTTCCCGGACTGTGAAATTGTTAAAATTCTTGGCGACGTTTCGGAGGGCGCATTTTGGACGTGTTCTGGAGCAGGAGTTGACTTCCAGGGACGAGCTGAAGGATTCTTAAGCGTACAACTTAAGTATGTATCTTAAGTATTCTTTATCATTGGCACAGACCTAAACCTTAGATGTACAATGTGCACCTGCGCTCCAGCAATTGGGTGGCCTGAGGTCTCTGGAAAGATGGGTGCTTCTGTCTGGGTGGGGAGGAGAGAGATTTAACCCACATATTAATGGACTTTCCCCAGAAGGATAATTCTTTTGTCATTTCTGCTTTATTTTTTTATTCATGTAATTAATATTTGATGTGCCACTTCTAATAACCTTAGGCAGCATTTACATATATATATATATCCATCCACTCACTGTCGTCTGTCTATCCATCATCTATCTATCTATCTATCTATCTATCTATCTATCTATCTATCTATCTATCTATCTATCTATCTATCTATCTATCATCTATCTATCTATCTATCTATCTATCTATCTATCTATCTATCTATCTATCTATCTATCCATCCATCCATCCATCCATCCATCCATCCATCCATCCATCCATCTTCTCATCCATCCACCCATGTCTATCTTCCTATCATCTATCTATCTATCTATCTATCTATCTATCTATCTATCTATCTATCTATCTATCTATCTATCTATCTATCTATCTATCTATCTATCTATCTATCTATCTATCTATCATCTATCCATCCATCCATCCATCCATCCATCTTCTCATCCATCCATCCACCCATGTCTATCTTCCTATCATCTATCTATCTATCTATCTATCTATCTATCTATCTATCTATCTATCTATCTATCTATCTATCTATCTATCTATCTATCTATCTATCTATCTATCTATCTATCTATCTATCTATCTATCTATCTATCTATCTATCTATCTATCTATCTATCTATCTATCTATCTATCTATCTATCTATCTATCTATCTATCTATCGACTTACAACCACAATTGAGCCCAAAATTTCTGTTGCTAAGCAAGACAGCTGTTAAGTGAGTTTTGCTCCGTTTTATTATCTTTCTTGCCACAATTGTTCAGTGACTCACTGCCGTTGTTAAGTTAATAACACTGTTGTTAAGTGAATCAGGCTCCCCCATTGAACTTGGCTTGTCAGAAGGTCACGAAAGGGGATCACGTGACCCCGGGATGCCACGACCGTCATAAAGATGGGTCAGCTGCCATGTGGCCAAATTTTGTTCACTGCAATGGTCACAAGTGTGAAAAACAATCGTAAGTCACATTTTTCAGTGCCGTCGTAACTTTGAACAATCCCTAAATGAACCGTTGTAAGTTATATCCCTACCTTTAAGTCATTACATAGAATTGGTGGCTTTTAAAATTTGTGTTTTCAGGTGGAAGTAGTAAAATATATATATATATTTCTTTGAAAACCTAAGAAGAGACTCTGGATTATTTGCTTGGGGGGAAAAAAAAGAAAGAAACATGGCAGAGAGAAGTTAATTTGTTAAAGAAGAATAGATCATAATTATTAGAAGATATTCAGTTTTGGAAGGGAAATTAAGACGATTGGTGGCTTATATACAGGTAGTCCTCGAATTATAACCCAAAGTTTCTCTTGTTAAGTGAGACATTTGTTCAGTGAGTTTTGTCCCATTGTGCGACCCTCCTTGCCACGGTTGTTAAGTGAATCCCTGCAGTTGTTAAGTGAGTCACACGGTTGTTGAGTGAATCAGGCTTCCCCCATCGTCAGGAGGTTGCAAAAGGGGATCATGTGACTCCCCCGGGACGCTGAAACCGTCATAAATACGAATCAGTTTACAAAGCGTCTGAATTTTGATTGCGGGACCACGGGGAGGGAGGCTGCAACGGTCGTCAGTTATAAGTCCCTTTTTTTCCAGTGCCGTTGTAACTTTGAGCGGCCGCTGGACAAATGATTGTAAGTCGAGGACTTCTGCATTTGGTGTTTCCTTGTTAACAGAATCCAACTTGGGTCTGGGGGGGAAAGCTGGGCGCGGCCCCTCTTTGTGAAGCATCCTTTCAAAAGCTTCGCCAGCATTGAGAGGTTTCGAATTTTTTTATTTTGAACAATTGCCCGTCCTTCCCTTGTGCATCGTTCCTGCTTCGGTTTTGGTGACACAAGATCGCCCGAGTGAGTCAGACTTTGAAATTCTGTCTTTATTTTTCTCTTTGTGGAACAAAATAGTCATGCAATCTGTAGCTATCCGACACCTCCCAGATTCAGTAGGCTTCTTAACAAACAATCGTCCTAAACTTTACATCCCCTCCTTTTTAAAAATAATAACAATAATAACTTCTTCTTCTTCTTCTTCTTCTTATTATTATTATTATTATTATTATTATTATTATTATTATTATTATTATTATTATTATTATTATTATTATTATTATTATTATTATTATTATGTAAGCAAGAACTGGTGGGATCATAAAATAGAGGAAGTCATAGAAAATGATACAGTTAAACTGCTCTGGGACTTCAGAATTCAAACAGACAAGCACCTGCCACATAACACCCCGGACTTAACAATTGTCGATAAGAAAGACAAAAAAGTCTGGATAGTGGACGTGGCAGTGCCTGGAGACAGCAGAATAGACGAGAAAGAACTGGAGAAGATAACAAAATACAAAGACCTACAAATAGAAATAGAAAGACTGTGGCAAAAGCAAGCAAGGGTGGTACCAATAGTCATAGGCGCCTTGGGTGCAATCCCGAAACAACTGGAGCACCACTTGGACACCATCATCGGCATTGACAAATTTGCCATTAGTCAATTGCAAAAGGCGGCCTTACTAGGAACTGCTTCCATCCTGCGACGATATCTGTAATACCATCAAACATCCACATCTGCCTATCCCAGGTCCTTGGTAAGGACTCGACAGGTAGACAAAAATGCCAAATCCAGTCTGAACATCTGGCTGACTGTGCGATGATCAGTAATAATAATAATACCACCTAGGATGCTGGCAGCAACCCGTGTCAACCATCAGCACCAGTCAATTTGAATGTTCATTTGACTGAGGTTCACGTCTAAATAATAATAATAATAATAATAATAATAGAATGTTTAAATGAGACGGAATTTATTGAAGAATAATGCAAGTAAATCAACCTGTTTATGAGTTATCTAACAGTCGTTTTTTGGCCCTCCTAATTTTAATTTGAATTGTTTCTCCAAATTTTTAGTTTAGTTAGTTAGTTTGTTTGTTTGTTTGTAAAAGCACAGCTAAGGTGGCCAAGCTTTTTTGTCTGGATAGTGTAGAAGAGTGTTTACAACAATATTGTAAGTGCCGAAGATCACTTCGCAGAGGGACAGCCCTGATTAAAAATTCATATTTTTAATCTGCGATTAATGAGTTGTCTGAGCAGGCTGATTAATTGCTTATGTGATCTCAGCTGTGCCCGAATCACAGCTTTCCAAGGTTTTACCTTGTTGCTCTTTAAATTAAAATAAAATAAAAAATGAACTTGCTGGGTTCTCCTGAGTTTCTGGCCTGCTGGAAGGGCTTTTGCCTTTGATTTTAAATTCACTGTCTCATTGTTGCTTTGTCAGTTTGATGGTGTGTCCCCATGAAGCTTAGGCTTGTAAGGCAGACTTCAAGACAGGGCTGCATCTACTTATAATATCATTAAAATGGATATTTGGGGCCGGAATGGCTTAATAAGGATTGGCTTAGAGCAGCTTGCAGTCTGAAGCTTTTTCCAAGCTTGCTTTCTTGTCTGTTTTATAATAAGGGTTTGTTTGTGTGTGGGGCTCGGCCTAATTAAGTGGAGAGCAGGAACTGAACGAGAGCAATTAATGCATTCACCAGGTATGTGAAATGCATCTTTTTTTTTTTTAAAACTTGCTGCAGTTGAATGACAGCAATTAATGCATTCATCAGGTATGTGAAATGCATCTTTTTTTTTTTTTTTTAAACTTGCAGTTGAAATTTTTTGCTCTCAAAAAATAAACACGAGCCTCGATTTGAGCATTTATGGGGACAACTGCGTTTTTTCAAGACATACTCGGTTGGTGATCCCTGATTGTGGACGGCGTGAAGGCAGGAAAGATCACGAGAGATCTAGTCCACATTTTGTGTCCGCGTGAATTGTGGAATCGACCCCTTGGAAGGATTCACACAGTATGAGCCAGAAACTATGGTTTGCAAGCTAGACTGGCTTTGCTCAAGAAATCACACATTGCTGTTGAGGGCTAACCAGGCCTGTTCCTGTTTTTTCAAGCTTAGCTAAAGGAGAAAAGGGATACTAGTTCATTTAGTGACCGTTGAAAGTTAGAACGGCACTGAAAAAAGGGAGTTACGACTGTTTTTCACACTTAATGACCGTTGCAGCTGATCAAAATTCAGACACTTGGCAACTGACTCGTATTTATGACAGAGTATCCCGGGGTCACGCGATCCCCTTTGCGACCTAGCCAAGTCAATGGGGAAGCCAGATTCATTTAACGACCGGATTACTAGCTTATTGACTGCAGTGATTCCCTTATCAACTGCAGCGAGAAAGGTCATAAAACGGGGGCAAAACTCCCTTAACAACTGCCTTGCTTAGCCATGGCGATTTTGGGCTCACGTGCGGCCGTTAAGTCGAGGATACCTCTTCTTCTCATAATAACAATAATAAAGTTCGAAGGGACCTTGGAGGTCATCTAGTCCAACCCCCTGCTCAGGCAGAAAACCCTATACCATTTCGGACAAATGGAATGAAAAGAGAGATTTTTTGGGAACGTTTTTAATTATAGCCGCTGATTGCAGCAAGACTTTTTTGCAAGGTTTTAAAAAAAACCAGCCTCCTGGCCTCTTAAGGATGCTGCATGGCATTCTGGGAGATGCAGTCCCGACACATTTAAGGAGGGCCAAGTTGGTGAAAGGTGCTGTGGAACACAACCAGCTCAGAATGAAGTTGTTTGGACTTTAAAGCTTATTGATTAAACTGGGGAGCGTGGCTTCCTGCTTGTTTTTCACCTTCAATAGGAGAACTGGGGGAAGAAGCGCTCTCGCTAATTTCCCCGTCCTTCGTTTATCTCAGGGGTAGGCAACCTTGGCTCTTTCATGACTCGGGGACTTCAACTCCCAGAATTCCTGAGCCAGCCATGCTGAGGGGAAAGGGAGAGGTTTCCAAGCTGAGCCATGCTGGCTCAGGAATTCTGGGAGTTGAAGTCCACGAGTCATGAGGGGGCCATAGTTCCCCCATGCTGGCTCAGGAATTCTGGGAGTTGAAGTCCACGAGTCATAAAAGAGCCAAGGTTGCCTACCCCTGGTCTAGGCCTAGGCCGCTTTATGACTGGTGGACTTCAACTCCCAGAATTCCTGAGCCAGCATGGCTCAGCTTGGAAACCTCTCCCTTTCCCCTCAGCAGGGCTGGCTCAGGAATTCTGGGAGTTGAAGTCCACCAGTCATAAAAGAGCCAAGGTTGCCTACCCCTGGTTTATCTTAATCCCTCTGATTTCACTTCTCCTGTCTTTTATTTTTACCAGGGTTTCTCAATTTGGGCAACTTTTTAAGACGTGCGAACTCCACCTCCCAGAATTCCCCAGCCAGCCAGCCCCCTCTCTTCCTGTCTCCCCAAAGAGTGCTATGACTCGCATTCAAGTCTTCAACCTATGGAAACGTTAGAGGAAGCGCCTGTAAGCCCCCAAAAGGATGGCAGAGCTTGCTTGGTGTGAGTGTCCTGGGTGCTCTCTGAGCCTGGTGGTTTTCTTCCAGACGTTTCATGACCCAGCTAGGTAACATCATCAGTGCTAGAAGGGAGGGGGGTTTGCAGAGAGGAGGAGTAGGAGGTAGAGGAGGAGGAGAAGGGGAAGAAGGAATGAAGGGGGGAAGAGGAAGAGAAGAAGTGTGGGGCCTTTGGTGCTCTCTGAGCTGGGTGGCTTTCTTGCAGACGTCTCATGACCCAACTAGGTAACATCAGTGCTAGAAGGGAGGAGGAGGAGGAGGAGGAGGACTGTGGGGTCCTGGGTGCTCTCTGAGCTGGGTGGTTTTCTTGCAGATGTTTCATGACCCAACTAGGTAACATCATCAGTGCTAGAAGGGAGTGGGGTTTGTGGAGAAAGAAAAAGGGAAGAGGAAGAAGGAGATAGAAGGAATAAAGGGGAAGAGGGAGGGAGGGAGGGAGGAGGAGGAGGAGGACGACGATGACTTTGGGGTCCCTGGTGTTCTCTGAGCTTGGTGGTTTTCTTGCAGACGTTTCATGACCCAGCTAGGTAACATCATCAGTGCTAGAAAGGCGTAGGGGTTGTTGTTGTTTTCTTGCAGAGGTTTCATAACACAACTAGGGAACATCATCCGTAGTAAAAGAGAGTGGGGTGAGTTGTTTTCTTGCAGACCTTTTATTTCCCAATTAGGTAACACCATCTGGCAAGAAGGGAGTGTGAGGTTTGCTCTCTGTTTACATACAAGCGGCTTGCCCTGTCAGTGTTTGATGGGAGTTTCTTGGTGGTTCCTTGGTTAGGCCGTTGTTTGTTGTTAGCTTGATTGTCTTGAGTTGCTAGCTTAGGATATGAATAGGGTATTATTTATTTTTTACTGCCTGATTCAAGTATATAAACAGAGAGCAAACCCACTCCCTTCTAGCACCTATGAGGTTCCCTAATTGGGTCATGAAATATCTGCAAGGAAACAGCCCAGCTCAGAGAGCATCCAGGATTCCACATTCCTCCTCCTCCTCTCTGCAAACCCCACTCCCTTCCAGCACTGATGACGTTACCTAGTTGGGTCATGAAACATGTGTAAGAAAATAACCCAGTTCAGGAAGCATCAAAGTCCCCACAATTCTCCTCCTCCTCCTCCTCCTCCTCCTCCATTCCCTTCCAGCACTGATGACGTTACCTAGTTGGGTCATGAAACATGTGTAAGAAAATAACCCAGCTCAGGAAGCATCAAAGTCCTCCTCCTCCTCCTCCTCCTCCATCTCCATTCTGCAAGCCCACTCCCTTCCACCACTGACGTTGCCTAGTTGGGTCATGAAACGTGTGTATGAAAACAATCCAGCTCAGGGAGCATCAAAGTCCCCACATTCCTCCTCCTCCTCCTCCTCCCGCTGATGATGTTACCTAGCTGTGTCACGAAACGTCTACAAGAAAACAGAGAGCAACAAGGTCCCCGTAGTTTAAACCCCGATCTACAAATACTCTTAGAGTTTGCTTGCTCCCATCTTACCGAGGAGAGGGGGGGGGGAAGAAAAGCAAAGCAAGTTGAAAATAACAGTTGACAATAACAGCCAAGCCTCCCCAAAAACTTTCTGAAAGCGCCATTCACGCAGGAGGAGAAAAGCCTTGCTGTTTTGTTTTGTGTTTCCTCCCCCCTCTTTTCCTGTTGCTGGGCTAGTGGGGTTTTTGTGTGTGTGTTTTTCCCATGGCTGATGCCGCGATGCTGAAGTGGCTCATGGCGAGCCCTCTGCTCCCTCTCAAATTGCGCCGAGGCCCAAAGGCTTTGCCGTCCCGAGTTGTGTGTTGCTTGGTTCATCCATTAAGGTTGTGCGCTCAGCGGGCAGGTGACCTTTGGCCATCCGTGGGGTGAGATTTGAGCTCCTGGAAGCCAGGAGGAGAAAGAAATCTGAAACGGGGAGGGAAAAAACGACGACAGGCCCCCTAGATCCAGGGGTAGGCAACCTCGGCTCTTTTATGACTGGTGGACTTCAACTCCCAGAATTCCTGAGCCAGCACGGCTAAGCATGGAAACTCTCCCTTTTCCCTCAGCATGGCTGGCTGAGGAATTCTGGGAGTTGAAGTCCACGAGTCATGAAGGGGCCAAAGTTTCCCCCATGCTGGCTCAGGAATTCTGGGAGTTGAAGTCCACGAGTCATAAAACAGCCAAGGTTGCCTACCCCTGTCCTAAGTCCTCCTGTTCTAAGCGGTGAGCCTCCTACACCAGGGGTAGGCAACCTTGGCTCTTTTATGACTGGTGGACTTCAACTCCCAGAATTCCTGAGCCAGCCATGCTGAGGGGAAAGGGAGAGTTTCCAAGCTGAGCCATGCTGGCTGAGGAATTCTGGGAGTTGAAGTCCACGAGCCATAAAAGAGCCGAGGTTGCCTACCCCTGTCCTAAGTCCTCCTGTTCTAAGCGGTGAGCCTCCTACACCAGGGGTAGGCAACCTTGGCTCTTTTATGACTGGTGGACTTCAACTCCCAGAATTCCTGAGCCAGCCATGCTGAGGGGAAAGGGAGAGTTTCCAAGCTGAGCCATGCTGGCTGAGGAATTCTGGGAGTTGAAGTCCACGAGTCATGAAGGGGCCAAAGTTTCCCCCATGCTGGCTCAGGAATTCTGGGAGTTGAAGTCCACGAGTCATAAAACAGCCAAGGTTGCCTACCCTTGTCCTAAGTCCTCCTGTTCTAAGCGGTGAGCCTCCTACACCAGGGTTAGGCAACCTTGGCTCTTTTATGACTGGTGGACTTCAATTCCCAGAATTCCTGAGCCAGCCTGGCTCAGCTTGGAAACCTCTCCCTTTCCCCTCAGCATGGCTGGCTCAGGAATTCTGGGAGTTGAAGTCCACGAGCCATAAAAGAGCCGAGGTTGCCTACCCCTGCCCTAGATGGTGGGTGCCCCTGACGAAGGGGGGGGATGTCTTTTGACGGACCGTATGGGCTGCCATTGTTTGACAGGCGGTAATTTGGGACCTCCGATTTTGATCATTAATCTGGAAAGCCGGGGTGCCAGGGTGTCCTTTGGCTAAGGCCAGGGGTAGGCAACCTTGGCTCTTTTATGACTCGTGGACTTCAACTCCCAGAATTCCTGGCTGGCTGGGGCAGGGTTAGGCAACCTTGGCTGTTTTATGATTCACACATCCTTAAATCTATATGTGCTCCAAAAAGATTTAATTCCTTTTCAGTGGCGGATTTTATTCCTGGAGGATTCGGACCGATCTGCCTGTACTTGATAGAAACACTTCATTCCGGGCCATTTGGATTTATTTTCCAGGTTTCTTTTAAAAATAGGTTGAGATATTTTGAGGAGGGGAGAACAAAAGCGGGGAAATTGTCTGAAGACGTCCACCCACGAATTTCAGATGCTGGCGCCCCGCTGGTTACTATGTCTTTGTCGGTTGACAAGTGTGTGTATCAAAACTCCCACTTGGTTCAAGGCGCTTAAAATCCTTGTGGGTTTAGATGGTGGTTTATTTTAGAAACAGGCTTTGATCTCTAGGCATATTCTAGGACGGGTCTCCAATCTTGCCCACTTTAAGACTTGTGGACTTCAACTATCTATCTATCTATCTATCTATCTATCTATCTATCTATCTATCTATCTATCTATCTATCTATCTATCTATCTATCTATCTATCTATCTATCTATCTATCTCTATCTATCTATCTATCTATCTATCTATCTATCTATCTATCTATCTATCATCTATCATCTATCTATCTATCTATCTATCTATCTATCTATCTATCTATCTATCTATCTATCTATCTATCTATCTATCTATCTATCTATCTAATCTATCTATCTATCTATCTATGTCCGTCCGTCCACTTTCTCTTATCTCTGTTCGTCCTCAACTTCGTTTAGTGACCATTTGAAATTACAACGGCACTGAAAAAAGCAACTTTTTTTTAAAAAAGTGACTTCCCCCCCCCCAAAAAAAGGCCATTTGTCACACTTACAACCACTACGGCATCCCCCTAGTCACGTGATCAAAATTCAGACGCTCGACAACCGACTCATAACGGTTTGCAGTGTCCTTGGGGGGGAGGGGTCACGTGATCCCCTTTTGCGACCTTCTGACAAGCAAAGTCTATGGGGGAAGCCGGATTCACTTAACAGCCGTGCGACTCGCTTAATGACGGCAGTGATCTGCTGAAAAAACAGTGGCAGGGAAAGGTGGTACCATGGGGCAAACAAAACTCACTTAAAAGCTGCCTTGCTTAGCGATGGAAATTTTGCGGTCGTAATTCGAGGACTGCCTATTATTTTAAAAAGAAGGATTAGGGCAGGGGTAGGCAACCTTGGCTCTTTCATGACTCGTGGACTTCAACTCCCAGAATTCCTGAGCCAGCATGGCTCAGCTTGGAAACCTTTCCCTTTCCCCTCAGCGTGGCTGGCTCAGGAATTCTGGGAGTTGAAGTCCACCAGTCATAAAAGAGCCAAGGTTGCCCAACCCTGCCCCAGCCAGCCAGGAATTCTGGGAGTTGAAGTCCACGAGTCATAAAAGAGCCGAGGTTGCCTACCATTTTAGTACTAAGTCGACTGTAGGCTTTTCCCCCTCCTTCCCCCCCCTTATTCCTTAATCCTGCTTCCAAGAAAGATGAAAAGCCTCTATTTATGGACTTGTGACTGTGGTTGTGCAGCTGAGCGTGCATAGTGTAGCTAGTAGGTATTTATTCCACTCGAGCATTGTGTATACTTTGCATTATAGTGTGTCCAGCTCTGCTTCGGCCATTATCCCTCGCTTTCTAGCAGATTCTGGGATGCATTTCGGCACGCGGGGCCTGGTGGTACGGGCCTGAAAAGAATCCTGCCTTTTTCATCGCCCTGGTTTGGTTGTTCGACGGCCCAAGGGCCTTGACAACCCAAGCACGGCCTTTGAAGTCGGAAAATATTTTTAAAGGAGAGTAAAATCTGCTCTCTCGTTCATAACCTCTAGCTGCAGACAGGCCTGCTTTGATTTTCATAGTTTGTCTGCTGTCTGTTACCTCTACTTTTTTTCTTTCTTTCTTAAGGAAGCTTAACAGTGTTTGTTTCTTTTCCTGGCTGCTCTCTCAGCTTGGTGGTTTTGTTGCAGACGTTTCATGACCCAACTAGGTCGCATCATCAGTGCTAGAAGGGAGCGAAGTTTGCTCTCTGTTTAGCGATAAACCTCTTCCAGCATTGATGGTATTCCCTAGTTGGGTCATGAAACGTCTGCAAGAAAACCACCCAGCTCAGAGAGCACTGAGGACCCCACAGTCCTTTTCTTCCTCCTCCTCCTCCTCCTCCTCCTCCTCCTCCTCCTCCTCCTCGCAAATCCCCATTCCCTTCTAGCATTGATGATGTTACTTAGTTGGGTCATGAAACGTCTGCAAGAACTCAACCAAGCTCAGAGGGCATGAAGGACCCTACAGTCATTCTCCTCCTCCTCCTCCTCCTCCTCCTCACTTCTCTTTGTTCTCCTTCTCCTAAACCCCCCTCTGCTTATCACTGATGATGTTCCCTAGTTGGGTCATGAAACGTCTGTAAGAAAACCACCCAGCTCAGAGAGCACCAAGGACCCTACAGTCCTTTTCTTCTTCTTCTTCCTCCTCCTCCTCCTCCTCCTCCTCCTCGCAAATCCCCATTCCCTTCTAGCATTGATGATGTTACTTAGTTGGGTCATGAAATGTCTGCAAGAAATCAACCAAGCTGTTTTTCTTTATTTCTCTCTCTTTATCTGTCTCTATCTCTCTTTCTCTTTCTCTCTCTGTCTCTCTGTTTTTCTTTATTTCTCTATCTGTTTTTCTGTTTTTATTTCTCTGTCTCTTTCTGTCTCTGTTTTTCTTAATTTCTCTCTCTTTATCTCTGTCTCTGTCTATCTGTTTTTCTTTATTTCTCTCTTTATCTCTGTCTCTATTTCTCTTTCTACCTCTCTGTTTCTCTGTTTTTCTTTATTTCTCTGTCTCTTTCTCTCTGTCTGTCTCTCTCTTTCTGTTTTCCTTTATTTCTCTCTCTGTGTGTCTCTCTCTCTCTTTCTCTGTCTCTCTTTCTGTTTTTCTTTATTTCTCTCTCTCTCTCTCTCAAATCCATCTGTTGTTTCTTAGCGACGTTTTCCAGCAGGCTTGCTTCAGCCGACTTCGACGTGGTTTTTCAGAATTGTACGACCATGCTCAAAGGCCCGAGGAATTCACTCCACATGATCCTAACGAGTGTGATAGTGTCAGGATACAACTCGTGAGCCCAGGGCAACATGAGATAGGCAAAGGATGGCACCGTCTTAAGCATTGGTGTAAGCGTATTCAGCATGACTGGGAGATGGCTGTGAGTTATTTTTAAATATACTTCCTGATAAATAAGCCCTATTGGTTTCTGACACCTAGCTCACACTAATAATATTTTTAAAAGAGGGCTGTTTCCTAGGTATGTGTAATTCCAGGTAGCCGTTCATTTAGTCACCGGTCACAACGACAATGAAAAAAAAGTGACTGATTACCGTTTTTCACACACTTAACAACCGTTGTAGCATTCCCCAGGGTCACGTGATCAAAATTCAGACCCTTGGCAACTGGCTCGTATTTATGACGGTCCCAGCGTCCCGGGGGTGTCACGTGAACCCCCTTTTGTCACCTTCAGACCCCTAAAGTCAACGGGGAAGCCAAATTCATTGTAACCACCGTGTCATTAACTGAACAGCTGCAGCGATGCCCTTTTTTTCAGCGTCGTAGCTTCGGTCACTAAACGAACCGTTGTAAGTTGAGGACTACCTATATTGTAAAACAAACAAAACAAACAAAAAACAAACAAACTATAATTGTGGCTTGAAGTTGTTTTGTGCAGCAAGCAGTCCCAACCACCTGTTTGCCTTCAGTGGTGCGCGTCCTTCCTTGTTTTGTGTGTGTGTCTGTGTGTGTGCGTGTGTGTGTCTGTGACTGACTTTGATTTCCAAACCAGGCAAACAAAATATTTTCACTCAGTTGGAACGGCAGGGGAGGAGGACTTAACGTGACGCCATTAATCATCATTAATTACAGGGCTTCTCACGGGCCCGGATTGCTTTCGCATCTCGGCTTCCCTTGCGGTGACTCTGCAAAATAGGTCAGTGCTCCCATTTTTCAGGTGGTAAAACCAAGGCTGAGCGGAAAGTGAGAGGCAAGCAAAGCTTCTCCGGGCTTGTGAAGCAGCCTAGATTTCAAACCTGTTCGCATACACAAGGGGAGCGCCTGAATTTGCCATATTTGTTTGCTTGTGTTGGGCCACCGCGAGATAGCGTGCAGCTGTACAGATCGCGGCTGAAAAAAACATGTATTTAATTTTTTTTTTGAGAGAGAGTTCGTGGTAGGCTTCCAAAGTGGGAATTCTGTCCCTGGAAGAGGGCCAGGAAATCAGTAGAACTAAACAGATTAGGGTAGGTTTAGTGGATAAATTCTTGGAGCAGGTTTCCACGTGTCCGCCTTGTGTTTATCCTTGTAATTCTCATTTTTGCGCTTGTAAGGCTCAATTGTTTCTGTCGTGCGATGCAGGTCCTTGACTTAACGACCGTTCCTTTTTTAAGGACATTCGAAGTTACAACGGCACTAAAAAAAAAGGGGGGGTTATAGCAATAGCACGTAGATTTATATACTGCTTTCACAGCACTTTACAGCCCCCCTCTGAGCGGTTTACAGAGTCAGCCTATTTGCCCCCAACAGTCTGGGTCTGACACCTAGCTCCATTTGTCTGACCTCGGAAGGATGGAAGGCTGAGTCAACCTTGAGCCGGTCAGGATCGAACTCCTGGCAGTTGGCAGAGCCTGCAATGCTGCATTCTAAGCACTGCACCATCAGGGCTTCCTTCCTTCCTTCCTTCCTTCCTTCCTTCCTTCCTTCCTTCCTTCCTTCCTTCCTTCCTTCCTTCCTTCCTTCCTTCTTTTCCTTCCTTTCTTTCCTTCCTTCCTTCCCTTCCTTCCTTCCTTCCTTCCTTCCTTCCTTCCTTCCTTCTTTTCCTTCCTTTCTTTCCTTCCTTTCTTTCTTTCCTTTCTTTCCTTCCTTCCTTCCTTTCCTTCCTTCCTTCTTTTCCTTCCTTTCTTTCCTTCCTTCCTTCCTTTTCTTCCCTTCCTTCTTTTCCTTCCTTTCTTTCTTCCTTTCTTTCCTTCCTTCCTTCCTTCCTTCCTTCCTTTTCTTTCCTTCCTTCCTTCCTTTCTTCCTTTCCTTCCTTCCTTCCTTTCTTCCCTTCCTTCCTTCCCTTCTTTCCTTCCTTCCTTCCTTCCTTCCCTCCCTCCCTCCCTCCCTATTTGGAGTCTCAGGAGGGAGGGGCTGCGTTCTAGAGGAGCAAGAGAAAACTCAGTTCAGATAGTTCGTGTGTGAGAAAGAGGAGGAGGAGGAGGAGGAGGAAAAGGACTGAGAAGAATAAGAATAAAGTTGGAAGGGACCTTGGAGGTCATCAAGTCCAACCCTCTGCTCAGGCAGGAAACCCTATTACCATTTCGGACAAATGGCTGTCCAGTCTCTTCTTAAAAACTTCCAGTGTTGGAGCATTCACCACTTCTGGAGGCAGGTTGTTCCATTGGTTAATTGTTCTAACTGTCAGGAAGTTTCTCCTTAGTTCCAGGTTGTGAGCACCTAGGACTGTGGGGTCCTTGGTGCTCTCCAAGCTTGGTGGTTTCCTTACAGATGTTTCTTGACCCAACTAGGTAACATCATCAGTGCTGGAACGGACTGGGGTTCGCGGAAAGGAGATGGGGGGGAGAGGACGAAGAGAAGGACTTGTGGGGTCCTTGGTGCTCTCTGAGCTCGGTTGTTTTCTTGCAGACGTTTCTTGACCCAACTAGGTAACATCATCAGTGCTAGAAAGAATTGTGAGATATTTGCTCTTTCTATACTAGTGGAGGCCCTGTCAGTCTGACTGGCAGGGGTCTTGGTGGTTTGTTGAATAGACTGTTGTTTACTGCCGGGTCCTGGGTGCTCTCTGAGCTCGGTGGTTTTCTTGCAGACGTTTCACGACCCAACTAGGTAACATCATCAGCGCTTAGGAACTTTAAGATGGCGTGGGCTTCAACTTAACCCAGATTGCCCCATGTGGCCTCTCTCTTTGTCTTCATCCTGGGTCAGCATTGCTGGCTGAGGAATTCTGGGAGTTGAAGTCCCCACCTCTACAAGTTACTACTGTGTTTCCCCTAAAATAAAACCCAACCGGAAAATAAGCCCTGGCATGATTTTTTTCAGGATGCTCGTCGTATAAGGCCCAGTTAAGAGCGTCCGCCAGACGGATGCATTTAGTACCGTATTTCCCCCGAAAGTAAGTCCTAAGGCATCTTTTGGAGCAAAAATGAATATAAGACCCGGTCTTGTTTTGGGGGAAACATGGTAATTTTGACAAAAATTTCCAGTATGGGAAAAAGAGAGAGAGAGAGAGAGAGAGAGAGAGAAATTGAATCCTTTCCTGCCTGCAGCCAAATAGCTGTCCACCTACTTGGATGTACTTGGTTGACCTTACTTAATCGCGACACGTCAAACAGGGTCTGTCCTGGTTAATATTGGACGGGAAATCTCAAACCCCGTAGGCTAGACTGGAAAGCAAACAAATCAGAAGGCCACACTAGCAAATTATTTCCATTCTGTTGAAGCTTGGTAGATTAACCGTAGGTCGGCGAAGAGAAGTTCATCTGGTAGGGACATTTTAGTTTGGACACGGCTAAGTCGAGACATGAATAATAACAACAAAACAATAATAATAATAACAATAATAACAATTCCGGTTCATTTCTTTCCCTTTTTAAGAAATAGCATCGGATGAGAATGTCTACGGAGGTTCTCCGTCCTGCAGTTCACGCTTGTCCCAAAGATGCTATTTTCCGTGCTTTTTAAATAACAATAATTGAGTTGGAAGGGACCTTGGAGGTCATCTAGTCCAACCCTCTGCCCAGGCAGGAAATCTGTCTATACCATTTCAGACAAATGGCTGTCCAGTCTCTTCTTAAAAATCTCCAGTGTTGTAACACCCACAACTTCTGGAGGCAGGTTGTTCCACTGGTTAATTGTTCTAACTGTCAGGAAATTCCTCCTTAGTTCCAGGTTGCTTCTCTCCTTGATTAGTTTCCATCCTCCTCCTTTCATGGAAAACATTCCTGAGTCTTGTTATAGGTCTACCCAAGAGGAAGGGCTGATCCTGGCGTTCAGGCTGACCTTGGAAGTCCTGTGACCTTCAGATGGATTTGCGGCTTTTGTCTCGTGCTAGCGCCAACTTCACGCCTCATTGCGTAGGTTCAGCAGGTGGCATGGAGAAAGAACGTCCTTGCCAGCCTTAGTTTCCCCACGGGACTCTTCCAGAAAGGAATGGGACCAAGCCCCCCATGGGTTCATCAGTCAACACTCTTGGATGGTCATCAAAAACCATACCTTCCACTGCATTAACGGAGGTTACTTCTGCTTTTTAGTTTAAGCAGATCGCAGGATGTCAGAGTCTGAAGGGACCTTGGAGGTCTTCTAGTCCAACCCCCTGCTCAAACAGGAGACCCTATGCCACTTTAGACAAATGGCTGTCCAGTCTCTTCTTCAAAACCTCCAGTGATGAAGCACCCGCAACATCTGGAGGCAAGCAGTTCCACTGGTTAATTGTCCTCGCTGTTGGGAAATTTCTCCTTAGTTCCAGGTTGCTTCTCTCCTTGATTGGTTTCCATCCGTTGCTTCTTGTCCTGCCCTTCTGGTGCTTTGGAGAATTGTTGTGTGATGTGTCTTGGGTACAGAATCCAGGACTCACATCCATAGAAAGAAGAGATAGCCACAGCTCGGTTGACCTCCGGCTTGGTGGAGATATGGGCGTTGTGTTGAATAAACGTGGAATCATAGGCTTGGGAGGGACCTTAGAGGTCTTCTAGTCCAACCCCCTGCTCAGCCAGGAGACCCTATACCATTTCAGACAAATGGCTGTCCAGTCTCTTCTTAAAAGCCTCCAATGTTGCAGCACCCACAACCTCTGGAGGCAAGCAGTTCCACTGGTTAATTGTCCTCGCTTTCAGGAAATTCCTCCTTATTTCTAGGTTGCTTCTCTCCTTGATTGGTTTCCATCCGTTGCTTCTTGTCCTGCCCTTCTGGTGCTTCAGAGAATAGATCCTAGAATAGAATAGAGCTGGAAGGGACCTTGGAGGTCTTCTAGTCCAGCCCCCTGCTCAAGCAGGAGAACCTACGCCATCTTCTCAAGAGAGACTGATGGGACGAGAAGTGGACCTCCAGAATACAGGGGGATTCTTCCTTAGTTAGGCAAAAAAGTGTATTCCAGCTAGTGCTCCTACTTGCGATCAGAATAGAGCCCAACCTTTGTGTTGCTAAGTGAGACCGCTTTTAAGTCAATTTTGCCCCGTTTTTATCACCTTTCTTGCCACCGTTGCCAAATGAATCGCCGCAGTTGTGAAGTTAGTAAACACAACTGTTAAGTGGCTTCCCCCGTTGACTTTTTTGGTGAGAAGGTCGCAAAAGGGGGGAATCCCACATGGCCCCGGGACGCTGCGACCGTCATAAGTAGGAGTCGGTTGCCAAGCGTCCGAATTTGGATCACCTGACTCATGGGGATGCTGCAAGGGTCGTTAAGTGTGGGGAAAAAAGGTCCTAAGTCACTTTTCCCCCAGTGCCGTTGTCACTTCAAACGGTCGTTAAGCGAACTGTTGTAAGTTGAGGGCTGCCGGTATTTTTTCTCTTGTCAACCCCTGGCGCACTTCTGCATTTGTTGATGCCGTCGGTTGTCCTGGCACAATCTGGCTCATTCTTTTCATTCTCTTCCAATTGTTCGTGACTCTTTCAAGCGTGACGCTGTTGACCCAGGTTGTCTCGTAGGCTTCCCGTGCAAGCTTGTTTTTCAGTTAATGCTGAATTGCATCTTGGCTTGGCCAGGCAGAAAACCTTAGAAAGATTGTCCACCCTGGAATGAAATAGAGCTGGAAGGGACCTTGGAGGTCTTCTAGTCCAGCCCCCCTGCTCTAGCAGGAGAACTTTTGCCATCTCAGACAAATGACTGTCCAGTCTCTTCGTAAAAATCTCCAGTAATGGATCAGCCACAATGTACGTACGTACGTCTGTCTATTCAGGGGTAGGCAACCTCGGCTCTTTTATGACCCATGGACTTCAACTCCCAGAATTCCTGAGTCAGCTATGCTGACTCAGGAATTCTGGGAGTTGAAGTCCATGAGTCATAAAAGAGCCGAGGTTGCCTACCCCTGGTCTATATCTACCTTCAATCAATTTAACCAGAATAGAGCTGCAAGGGACCTTGGAGGTCTTCTAGTCCAGCCCCCTGCTCTAGCAGGAGAACCTTTGCCATCTCAGACAGGTGACTGTCTAGTCTCTTCTTGAAAACCTCCAGTGATGGAGCGCCCACGATTTCTGGTGGCAAGCTGTTCCACTGGTTAATTGTCCTCACTGTCAGGAAGTTTCTCCTTAATTCCAGGTTGCTTCTCTCCTTGATCAGTTTCCAACCATTGTTTCTCGTCCTGCCCTCTGGTGCTTTGGAGAATAACGTGACCCCGTCTTCTTTGTGGCAGCCCCTCAGATACTGGAACGCTGCTATCATGTCTCCCCTATTTCTTCTTTTCTTTAGACTAGCCAAACCCAAGTCCCGCAGCCGTTCTTCGTATGTTTTAGTCTCCAGGCCTTGGATCATCCTAGTTGCTCTTCTCTGAATTTTTCCCAAACTCTCAACATCTTTTTTGTGATGTGGTGACCAAAATTGTCTGCAGTTTTCCAGGTGTGGCCTTACTAGGGTTTTATAAAACGGTACTAATACCTCGCGTGATCTTGATTCTATACCTCTGCTTATACAACCAAGGATCGTATTGGCTTTTCTGGCTGCTGCTGCACACGGCTGGCTCATGGTCAAGTGATCGTCCACTAGGACTCCGAGGTCCATCTCACAGTGGCTGTTTTTGAGCCAGGTCTCGCCCAATCTGTATTTGTCCCTTAAGTGAGCAAAGCGAAGAGCAGAAGCTGACCTTTTGGTTACAGGCAGTCCTCGACTTACAACCACGAGGGAGCCCAAAAATTCTGTCGCTAAATGAGGCAGTGCAGTAAATTTACCCCCAATTGATGACATTTCTTACCCCAGTTCGTAACATAATCTTTTAAGTGAATCCGGCTTCCCCCATTGACTTTGCTTGTCGGAAGGTCGCAAAAGGGGGGCCACGTGACCCCACGGGACACTTTAACCCGTCATAAATAGGAGTCAGTGGCCAAGCGTCTGAATTTCGATCACGTGACCACGGGGATTGTGCAACGGTGGCTGTGAAAAACGGTTCTAAGTCACATTTTTTTCCAGCGCCGTTGTAACTTTGAACAGCCCCTAAACGAACAGTTGCCAGTTGTAAGTTGACCCCAGAATTTCTGTGGTTAAACCAAATGGTTGTTAAATGAATCATGCCCCGTTTTATGACTTTTCTTGCCATCGTCGTTAAGTGGATCCCGGCAGTTGTTAAGCGAGTCACCCGGTTGTTAAGTGAATCTGGCTTTCCCCATTGACTTTGCCGGTCATTAAGGTCGCAAAAGGGGATCGCGTGACCCCCACGGGACACTGCGACCGTCGTAAATACGAGTCAGTTGCCAAGTATCCGGATTTTGATCCTGTGACCCCGGGGGAAATGCTGCGACGGTCGTTAAGTGTGAAAAACATTCCTGAATCACCTTTTTCGCTGCCGTTGTAACTTTGGTCACTAAACAGTTGTAAGTTGATTGTGAATATTGAGCCAGTTGTGAAGTTTCTGGATTTGGATCACGTGACCCCGGGGACGCTGCAACTGCCGCTAAGCGTGAAAGACGAATCATAGGTCACGGTTGAACGTTGGAAGTTTCACTTAATGAACTGTTGTAAGTTGAGGAGTACCTGTGACTGGACTTTCAGGATTCCTTCCAGTGGGAGGAATGTTCACAATGTAGAAACGGTGCTGTGTGTGTTCACCCTCTCGTTGCTACAGTGAGTTGTGCAAACTTTCCACTCCTAGCCTGGTGTGCTTCTGAAGCTTGAAAGACCCGTTTGGCCAGCGTGTAACATGATAAAAACAAGCCCTGTTTACATCACGGCAGTTACGCCATCCAGGTTATGCCAGCCTCGGCCCTACGGACGCTGCATTGCAGGCAGTCCTCGCTTTACGACCGCAACGGAGCCTCCAAATCTCCATTGCTAAGCGGGGCAGGGGTTGAGTGGGTTTCCCCCCCTCCCCCGTTTACGATCTTTCTTGCCAACGTTGTGACGTGAATCACGGCACGTTGTTAAGGGGGTCATTTGGTCACTAAGCAAATCCGGCCTTCCCCCCCCTTGGCTTGGGTCGCGAGAGGTGATCCCATCACCCTCTGGCGGTGCAACCGTCGTAAGTACAGGCCAGTTGCCAAGCAATCTGCACTTTGATCGCCCGGCCGGGGATGCTGCAAGTGTGAAAACCCTTTTTTTTTCACAGCTGTCACTAAATGAACGGTCGTAACTCAAGGACTACCCGTAGTAAAAGAGCTAAGTATTTACGGGTGCTATTATCGATATCCAAGGTGGGGAACTGTGGCTTTATATGATTTGTGGACTTCAACTCCCAGAATTCCTGAGCCAAAAGGTCCCCAAAGGCTGGCTCAGGAATTCTGGGAGTTGAAGTCCGCAAGTCATGAAGGAGCCATTGTTCCCCCCTCTCCTTGATCTATGTACTATCTGATTAAAATACTCGTCCCCGTAACTTTTAGCCTAGTGAAACATTACACCATGTGGCAAATTTTATACAACATTGTGTGGCGTAAGCCTTATCACAAATCATTTTATGACATAAGGCAAAGTGTCATAAATCATTTCCTGTGCTGATGTTTGTGCTGTCTCTATATGTGTGTGAGTGTGTGTGTGTATGTATACAGACACACAGAGTTCAATGTGGGCTACTTTCAAGTCAGATCTATATCTCTGAAGATCCGTTTTCCAGTGAAGGCAGTTCAGTTAGTCCTCGGGTTACGACCACAGCTGAGCCCAAATTTTACGTTGCTGAGCGAAACACTGGTTAAGTGAGCTTTGCCCCATTTTATGACCTTTCCTGCCACAGTTGTTAAGTGAATCACGGGTAGTTGTTAAGTTAATGACACGGTTGTTAAGTGAATCTGACTTCGGCAGTGGGAAGGTCGCAAAAGGGGATCACGTAACCCCCCCCCAGGACACGGCGACCGTCATAAATTGAGTCAAAAGCATCTGAACTTTTGATGCCGCAACGGTCGTAAGTCTGGAAAACAGCCCTAACTCGCTTTTTTCATCGCTGTTTGTAACTTTGGACGGTTACTAAATGAAGCGTTGTAAATCCAGGGCTACCTGTACCGTTTCCTTCATTTTTTTAATCTCATTTTCTTTTCAAGTTGCAACGGTTAACTTCGGTTACGTTTCTTTGGGGAACAGATATTGTGGTTTGTGTTTGTGTGTGTTTAAAAAAAAAAAAACAACAGTTTCGCTCTGGCTGGAAACCTTGCCTTGCTTAGATGTCGGAGAGATCAGCCACCCTGGTGTTGCCATAAAAAGCCTCTGGTGCAGGCAACGAACGTGCGTGCGAATTCCTCATCGGTACAATGCTGCTTGCAGAGGTGGAGGAAGTAAAACTGTCCACTTTATAAGTCAGTGTGAACCGATCTTGGCCACTTTGAAGAGGGGTGGACTTCAACTCCCAGAATTCCCCCAGCCAGCATGCTGAAGTCCACCCATCTTCAAAGGCTGGCTGTGGAATTCTGGGAATTGTAGCCCACCCCTCTTAAAAGTAGCCAAGATTGGGACCACACTGACTTTAGAAAGTGGATAGCAACTTTAAGAGGGGTGGACTTCAACTCCCAGAGTTCCCCATCTGGCATGTTGAACTCTACCCATCTTCAAAGGCTGGCTGGGGAATTCTGGGAGTTGAAGTCCACCCCTCTTAAAAGTAGCCAAGATTGGGACCACAGTGACTTAGCAAGTGGATAGCAACTTTAAGAGGGGTGGACCTCAACTCCCAGAATTCCCCAGCCAGCCTTGAAGATGGGTGGACTTCAACATGCTGGCTGGGGGAATTCTGGGAGTTGAAGTCCAGTCCTCTTAAAGCAGCCAAGATTGGGACCACGCTGCCTTAGTAAGTGGATAGCAACTTCAAGAGAGGTGGACTTCAATTCCCAGAGTTCCCCACCTGGCATGTTGAACTCTACCCATCTTCAAAGGCTGGCTGGGGAATTCTGGGAGTTGAAGTCCACCCCTCTTAAAGTTGCTATCCACTTCCTAAGTCAGTGTGGTCCCAATCGTGGCTACTTTTCAGAGGGGTGGGCTACAATTCCCAGAATTCCCCAGCCAGCCTTTGAAGATGGGTGGACTTCAACATGCTGGCTGGGGGAATTCTGGGAGTTGAAGTCCACCCCTCTTCAAATTGCCAAATTAGGAGAGAGAGAGAGAGAGAGGCAGATATTTTCCAGGATTAGCAATAACAATTTAAGTACAGTACTTAAATTGGAACAGCAAAGGGAGAAGCCTGCGAGAACCTTGCTGGAAACCTCATCTTAATTATCCAGACTTCCTGTTTTTCACTTAGATATGGCAGTATAAATGGTTGTTCATCAAACCTAAAGCCATACACTTCCTACTGGAAACTGCCAGTGTGCCACACAGGCCTGAGTAAACATTTCACAATCCTAGGAACCCGTGTGTCATTTCTAGGCCACAAGCTATCTGGAGACGTTCCAGAACTGGCTTCCAGCTGGACTTTTATTCCATTCGAATTAATCTTCGGCTATTTGAACTGGGCATACTGGTTTTCACTCATAGTTGGGGAGCCACAGTCACGCCAGCCAGGCCAGAATAGGGTGTGAGCCTACTGCTGTTGTGGTGTCTTATGGAAAATCTGTTTTTCTGGGATTTGGTGTGCTGGTTGAAAGGGCGTTTGGCAGGAGCAATTAGCCACAACCCATGGGAGGCCTTCAAAATTCAGATGGGAAGGACTGGGTTCAACTGGCCAGGCCTGTGCCAAGGCTTTGCTCTTTTGAACTGCAAATAAAGAGAGTCCTCGGCTTAAACGACTACCCTTCAGCCTCACATTTCTGTTGCTAAGTGAAGCATTTGTTAAGTCAATTTTGCCCCGTTTCACGACTTCTCTCGCCACTGCAGTTGTTAAGCTAGTCACACGGTCGTTAAGCGGATCTGGCTTCCCCCCTTGACTTGGCTTGTCAGAAGGTCCCAAAAGGGGATCACGTGACACCCCCCCCCCCAGGGACACTGCATAACCGTCATAAATACGAGCCACTTGCCAAGTGTCTGAATTTTGATCACGCGGCCGTGGGGATGCCGCCACGGACGTAGTAAGGGTGAAAAACGGTCAGAAGTCACTTTTCTTCCAGCGCCGTTGTAACTCTGAAGAGTCGCTAAACGGACGGTTGTAAGTCGAGGACTGCAGGGGAGGGGCTTGGACCAGAAGCCGAATTTGGTTCTTGGTGCGTTTTCGACGTGAAAAATCTCGCCCCGGTTCTCGGCCTGCACTAAACATAGGCCGAGTACAGGGGCAATGTTTTCACATCGGGAACAAAATTCGACAAGTCGTAAAGCAGTCGAGGGCAGAGCTGCCGCTGTACTAAGGGTCTTTCCGCCGTCAGTTTTCTGTCTTTCTGTGTTTCTAATACAGGGGTCCCCAACCCCGGTCTGTGGACCGGTACCGGGCCGCGGCATGCCAGCAACCGGTCCGCACAAAGAAGCGAAGCCCCATTTGCAGGATGCAGGCAGCACACAAAACCACGCGCCCTCCGGTCCGTGGAAAAAGCTTTCTCCATGGAACCGGTCCCTGGTGCCCAAGAGGTTGGGGACCTCTGTTCTAGTAGATCTTTTCTGACCTTTGGTGGGTCTGCAAGATCTCACCACATTACAAAAAAGATGTTGAGACTTTGGAAAAAGTGCAGAGAAGAGCAGGTAGGATGATCAAAGGCCTGGGGAGACCAAAACATATGAAGAACGGTTGTAGGAGTTGGGCATGGCTAGTCTAGAGAAAAGTAGGGCTGAGGGGGACATGATAGCAGTCTTCCAGTGTTTGAGGAGCTGCCCCAAAGAAGAGGGGGTCAACTTATTTTCCAAAGCACCAGAAGGGCAGGACAAGAAGCAACAGATGAAAACTGATCAAGGAGAGAAGCAACCTGGAATTAAGGAGAAATTCCCTAAGAGTGAGGACAATTAACCAGTGGAACTGCTTGCCTCCAGAAGTTGTGGGTGCTCGGAGGTTTTTAAGAAGAGACTGGACAGCCATTAGTCTGAAATGGTACAGGGTCTCCTGCTCGAGCAGAGGGCTGGACTAGGAAGACCTCCCAGGTCCCTTCCAGCTTCTATTCCGATTGATCTTTTCCTTGTGGACGTTTTAATGAGAGAGATGCAGCTTCCAAGTTACGGCACCTTGCCGGCTGGATGTTGGTTCTGAAATCGTGGGTGCAGGACCAGAGCTGACTCAAATCACGGCATCAGAGCTTGGTTACACTAAAAGTTGAGTCTGGTGTTTTTGTCTGAAGGGAAAGCGATTGGAATAGCAATGCGGTGCCCATTGGATGCTTTTGATGACAGTTGGCGCACTCTTGGCTAATAGTTGTGTTTGTTGGGGAGGATAAGAATTGGAGCCCCGAATAGCTGTGATGTTTCTCTGGGGAGAATCGTAGAGTCCCTGGTGCTCTCTGAGCTTGGGGGTTTCCTTGCAGACGTTTCATGACCCAACTAGGTGACACCATCAGTGCTAGGAGGGAGGGGGATATAAGGAGTGGTGGAGAATGAGAAGGGGAAGGAGGAGGAGGAGGAGGACTGTGGGGTCCTTGGTGCTCTCTGAGCTTGGTTGCTTTCTTGCAGACGTTTCATCACCCAACTAGGGAACATCTTCAGTGTTAGAAGGGTGTGGGGGCTTGCGGAGTGGTGGTGGAGGAGGAGGAAAAGGACCGTGGGGTCTCTGGTTGCTCTCTGAGCTGGGTGGTTTTCTTGCGGATATTTCATGACCCAACTAGGGAACATCATCAGCGCTAGAAGGAAGCGGGGTTTGTGGGGAGAAGGAGAAGAGGAAAAGGAAAAATGGAATGAAGGGGACGAAGAAGGGAAGAGGAGGAGGAGAACCGAGGGGTCCTTGGTGCCCTCTGAGCTTGTTTTCTTGCAGACGTTTCATGACCCAACTATGTAACTTCATCAGTACTAGAAGGAAGGGGATTTAGGAAGTGGAAAGGGAGGAGGAGGAGGAGAACTGTGGGGTCCTTGGTGCTCTCTGAACTTGGTTGCTTTCTTGCAGACGTTTCATGACCCAACTAGGTAACATCATCAGCGCTAGAAGGGGTTTGTTCATTTCTGATCCAGGTTAAATTTTCTGTTTCCAGGTTCGATTCCTATGAAGAACTTTAGGGATAAAAAGAGAAGTGTTTTTTTTTGTTTTTTTATTCTCCTTTTTGCCACTTGTTGCTTTCAGTCCTGTCCTTGAAAGCCTGTTTGGACCAGTCTTTTATAGCACTTGTGTTGTTTTTTTTAAAGGCACTTCTGCATTATTCTCCTCCTCCTTCTCCCTCCCCTCCCAAATTGTCTCAAGAAAACTGAAATCAGCAGCTGCCCTCTCTGAAAATAACAGATCTATTGTCTAGCGAGGGCCCGGTTTCAGATTTGGCACAGTCCGAGAGCTTCGGGAGATGTTTCTTTCAGCAGGTTATTTGAGGCCAGAGGAATATTTTAGACTCAAAACAGCTTTTTTTCTTTTCTTTTTTGGGGGGGTGACTTTTTCCTGCGGGTAATGGAGGGGAGGGGGGGAGATTGGCAAGTCTCTTTGTATTTTCCAGTTCAGTTTTTTTTTTTCTCACGCTCTCTGTGAATTCTGATAGCTCTTGCAGAAAAGTCTTTTTATCGGTCAGTGAATTGAGGGCTGAAATAGAAGAGGAATCAGTTGGGAAAAAATAATAGGAAAATGAATACCAGGTAGGAAATATCAGCAGGTGGAGCTTCTTAAAATACCTGGAATTGCTTTGAGTAAGAGGGAAGTGAGCCAGGACCCTCTGAAACAGGGATCTTCCAACTTGGCCCTTTTATGATTTGTGGACTTCAACTCCCAGAATTCCTCAGCCAGGCACACGTGCCTGGCTGAGGAATTCTGGGAGTTGAAGTCTACAAGTCATAAAAGGGCCAAGTTGGAAGACCCCTGCTCTGAAATTCTGGAATCTGCACCCTTCAGAGAGTAATACTGCATATCATCCCAGCTTTGGGGCAGTTGTCCAATATATCACCCCAATCCAGGCTAGAATGCCAAATTCAATTTGCCTGACTTATTGACTGGACTGTAGTCATGTTTTTCAACCTTGGTAACTTTGAGATCTATGGACATCAAGTCCCACAATTTCTACAGCCAGCAGGCATTAAAATGGCTGGACTTCAACTGCCAGAATACCCTAGCCAGCCTGCTTTAAGATGGGTGGACTTCAACTCCCAGAATTGCCCAGCCAGCCTGCTTTAAGATGGGTGGACTTCAACTCCCAGAATTCCCCAGCCAGCATGCTTTATGATGGCTGGACTTCAACTCCCAGAATTCCCCAGCCGCCATGCTTTAAGACGGGTGGACTTCAACTCCCAGAATTCCCCAGCCAGAATGTTTTAAGATATATGGCCAACTCCCAGAATTCCCCAGCCAGCATGCTTTAAGGTGTGGGGCCTTCAGTTCCCAATCCCTAGCCAGAATGTCTTAAGATAGATGGCCTTCCATTCCCAGAATTTTCCAATAGGCATGCTGGCTGGGGAATTCTGGGGAGATCAAGTTTATTTATCCCTCTTGCAAGTTGTCAAGATTGAGAAACCTTGCTCTCGTCTAGACCAGGGGTAGGCAACCTTGGCTCTTTGATGAGTCGTGGACTTCAACTCCCAGAATTCCTGAGCCAGCCATGCTGAGGGGAAAGGGAGAGGTTTCCAAGCTGAGCCATGCTGGCTCAGGAATTCTGGGAGCTGAAGTCCATGAGTCATAAAAGAGCCGAGGTTGCCTACCCCTGCCCTAGATGGTGGGTGCCCCTGACGAAGGGGGGGGGGATGTCTTTTGACAGACCGTATGGGCTGCCATTATTTGACAGGCGGTAATTTGGGACCTCCGATTTTGATCATTAATCTGGAAAGCCAGGGTGCCAGGAGAGCCCTTTGGCTAAGCCAGGGGTAGGCAACCTTGGCTCTTTTATGACTCGTGGACTTCAACTCCCAGAATTCCTGTGCCAGCCATGCTGAGGGGAAAGGGAGAGGTTTCCAAGCTGAGCCATGCTGGCTCAGGAATCCTGGGAGTTGAAGTCCACCAGTCATAAAAGGGCCAAGGTTGCCTACCCCTGTCCTAGACTGTGTGAACGAGGCCCAATTGTCTCTTTTATTATTGCTCGAGAGTTTCCCCGTTTGGACATTCGGGAGTTAGGAAAAGCTAGCGAGTTTGACTGGAAACTGAGGTTCCGTCCCGATGGCCCGTTTCCAAGGACTGTGACTTCTGCCACTTTGCTCAGAGATTTCTGGAGCCCGCTTGGGTCTTCTGCAGAGAGCAGACGAGCTTATTACTCTGTCTTCTTCGTTTTTCCGTCTTTATCTCTTCTTCTCCTTCTTCTTCGTGTCCTTTTTCCTTCCCTTCATCTTGCCTTGGTGAAGCCGGCCCTGGGGGAGGCTTCTCTGTGCGTTTCTTCCGCAAATGGAAGTTTCGTGGCAACGTAGAAATTTTCCCACCCTCCCCTCTCTCTTGACGCAAGGGTCCGTTTCTTGGCAACCGACGTGCCAGCATGTTACCCTGGCTTTGGGAAAGGGCTGGGTGGTGGCCAACGTCTCAGAAAACCCACGAACAATGAGGCATCAGATCTGGAGATCTTTGCCAAAGTTCTAGCACCCAACCTCCAACTCTGGTCTTCTCCTGCAACTCAAGCTACACTTTGCAGCAGCCGAGTCTTGGAGAGGTTAAAGCAGCAGTGTCCTCCCTTGGCGTCGCTTCCAGCAGTTGAAGGGGAGCGAATTAAGAAACTCCCATCTTGGAAGAAAAAAAGATTAGAGACACGGTGTCCTCTGAATGGAAATGTCAGACCTGCCAGCGCTTAAACCTGTACATAGCAATAGCAATGGCACTTAGACTTATATACCGCTTTGCAGTGCTTGACAGCCGTCTCTAAGCGGTTTATAGAGTCAGCCTATGGCTCCCTCGGAAGGACGGAAGGCTGAGTCAGCCTTGAGCCGGTTAGGATCAAACTCCTGGCAGTGGGCAGAGTTAGCCTGCAATACTACCTTCTAAACACTGGGCCATCAGGGCCCTTCCTTCCTTCCTTCCTTCCTTCCTTCCTTCCTTCCTTCCTTCCTTCCTTCCTTCCTTCCTTCCTTCCCCCTTAGACTTATACACCGCTTCACAGGGCTTTACAGCCCTCTCTAAGCGGTTTCCAAAGTCAGCCTCTTGCACCCCAACAATCTGGGTCCTCATTTTACTGACCTCGGAAGGATGGAAGGCTGAGTCAACCTTGAACTGGTCAGAATTGAACTCCTGGCAGTTGGCAGAATTAGCCTGCAATGCTGCATTCTAAGCACTGGGGATAGATAGATGACAGAGAGAGACTGACAGGTAGGTAGGTAGGTAGGTAGATGAGATAGATTAGATAGATAGATAGATAGATAGATAGATAGATAGATAGATAGATAGATAGATAGATAGATAGATAGATAGATAGATAGATAGATAGATAGATAGATAGATAGATAGATAATGAAGATAGACAGACAGATTTAAAAATATAATTGAGTTTCAGTAATCATTTCAGGATGACTCAGAAGCAATTCTTGCCCATTCCTGGACTGCTGGCTTTTACTTAAGTGAACAGATTTCTTAATTCGTCTGCGCATCCAACATTTTCCTTGACTCCGATGCCTTCAGTATTGAGAGCAAACACGAAGTCACAATCCTAGGAGGACTCAACGAATTTGTAGTGAAGTTTTATGGACCACAAGGAAGTAGGTATACTCCCGAGTCGCGTAAAGATGTTGGAAAGAAACATTTTTTTTTCTTGGTGATTGATCTCTGGAGGGTGTAGGGAGGATTGGGGAAGAAATAAGAGATAATTTGGGGAGGTGTCCAGTACCCATGTGGGCACAGGAGACCTTTTGCATTGGGTTCAGCCTCAAATCCCTCTTAAGTGGGCATTGCCTTCTTTGGCTGCCGATAGCTGTCAAAATTCTTGAACCCGGGTGTTCTGCAACCTTGGAAATCTCGGTTTATTGGAAATGCTCCTGTGATCTCCATAAAAAAACAAAACCCTTGTTTACTCATTAAACTGTGCCCTCCTTCCACTTGCATTTGAAAAAGCTTTTTAAAAATATATATACAGTGAGGGGGGAAAAGTATTTGATCCCTTGCTGATTTTGTACGTTTGCTCACTGACCATGCAAATCAATTTATAACTTTTTTAGAAATGCGTTTTTCTGGATTTTATTGGTTGTTATTCTGTCTCTCACTGTTAAAATAAACCTACCATTAAAATGGTAGATTGATCATTCTTTGTCAGTTTTCATAACAGACAGACAGACAGACAGACAGACAGACAGACAGACAGATAGATAGATAGATAGATAGATAGATAGATAGATAGATAGATAGATAGATAGATAGATAGATAGATAGATAGATAGATAGATAGATAGATAGATAGATAGATAGATAGATATGGATGATAGATATGGATGATAGATAGATATGGATGATAGATAGATAGATAGATAGATAGATAGATAGATAGATAGATAGATAGATAGATAGATAGATAGATAGATAGATAGATAGATAGATAGATAGATAGGGATGATAGATAGATATGGATGATAGATAGATAGATAGATAGATAGATAGATAGATAGATAGATAGAGACAGACAGACAGACAGACAGACAGACAGACAGACAGACAGACAGACAGAAGATATGGATGATAGATAGATTAGATAGATAGATAGATAGATAGATAGATAGATAGATAGATAGATAGATAGATAGATAGATAGATAGATAGATAGATAGATATGGATGATGGATGGATAGATATGGATGATAGATAGACAGACAGACAGACAGACAGACATGGATGATAGATATGGATGATAGATAGATAGATAGATAGATAGATAGATAGATAGATAGATAGATAGATAGATAGATAGATAGATAGATAGATAGATAGATAAATAGATATGGATGATGGATAGATAGATATGGATGATAGATAGATAGACAGATAGATAGATAGATAGATAGATAGATAGATAGATAGATAGATAGATAGATAGATAGATAGATAGATAGATAGATAGATAGATAGATAGATAGATATGGATGATGGAGATAGATATGGATGATAGATAGATAGACAGAGATAGATAGATAGATAGATAGATAGATAGATAGATAGATAGATAGATAGATAGGATAGATAGGATAGATAGGTAGATAGATAGATATGGATGATGGATGGATAGATATGGATGATAGATAGACAGACAGACAGACAGACAGATAGATAGATAGATAGATAGATAGATAGATAGATAGATAGATAGATAGATAGATAGATAGATAGATAGATAGATAGATAGATAGATAGATAGATAGATAGATAGATATGGATGATGGATAGATAGATATGGATGATAGATAGATAGACAGATATGGATGATAGATAGATAGATAGATAGACAGACAGACAGACAGACAGACAGACAGACAGACAGACAGACAGACAGACAGATATGGATGATAGATAGATAGATAGATAGATAGATAGATAGATAGATAGATAGATAGATAGATAGATAGATAGATAGATAGACAGACAGACAGACAGACAGACAGACAGACAGACAGACATAGAGAGAGGGGGAGATAGAGATAGGTACAGGTATGTATATATACATACACATTTATACACATACACACACACACACGTATATATATGCTGTGAAAAAACAGATTTGCTCTGGAACAATTTTTTTAAGGGCGTACAGCTGATAACCTGGCCCCAAAAAGGTGGTGGTCTGTTAGATTCTTTCATAGCAGATTTCAAAACAGCAAAAGTTAAGAAGAAGAAAATTTAATGGGGATGGATTCACTGAATAACAGAATAGCAGAGTTGGAAGGGACGTTGAAGTCCCTGGTAGTCCAATTCCCTGCTTAACCAGGAACGTACAAATGCAATGCTTTGAAAATTGAGAATAGTGAGTGTTTTTTTTTAAAACTAAGAGTTAGGGCCTCCAAAATTGATAATCTACAGCTATCTTTCTAGGATTTTCTTGGCCCTACTGACAAGGGGCGTTTAGGGCGTTATTGCCTTAATATTCCCATGCAGTATTACTGTCTTGATGCTTTACATTTATTTGCAGTAGTTCTTAATCTTAGGTTTTGCAATTTACATGTAGTTAGTGCAGTGTTTCTCAAGCTTGGCAACTTTAAGATGGATGGACCTCAACTCCCAGAATTCCCCAGCCAGCTAGGCTGGCTGGGGAATTCTGGGAGTTGAGGTCCATCCATCTTAAAGTTGCCAAGCTTGAGAAACATTACATTAATGTATTTAGAAGCCAGCATCTAAAATCTCGAAATAAGAAATACTAACCAACTGATGCAAGCTCTTAATTCCCCGACCTATTTGTTAGAATTGAGTGTCCAGCTAAATAATGTTATATTTGGAAGCGTCAAGGAAATATCCAACTAACTTTTCTTTTGTAAAATCTTCCAATTGCAGCACCGTACGAAGGTGGGGTGTGGAAAGTTCGAGTCGACCTTCCTGACAAATACCCTTTCAAATCCCCATCTATAGGTAAGAGATTAAACATTGCCATTTAAAAAGAAAAAAAAAATTCCATCTGGGACAAATTCCAAAGGCCATCGGAGCAAGTTGATAGTTCAGGAACCCTCTAAAGTCTTTTAAAATGGTTATCACTTAAATAGGAGCCAGCCGTGTGCTGCAGCAGCCAAAAAGGCCAACACAGTGCTAGGCTGCATTAACAGAGGGATAGAATAAAGATCACGTATTAATACCACTTTACAAGGCCTTGGTAAGGCCACACTTGGAATACGGCATCCAGTTTTGGTCACCACGATGTAAAAAAGATGTTGGGACTCTGGAAACAAAGATGATCAGGAGAGTGGAGGCTAAAACACATGAAGAACGCTTGCAGGAATTGTCTAGTTTAAGGAAGAGAAGGACGAGGGGTGACATGATAGCAGTGTTCCAATATCTCAGGGGCTGCCCCAAAGAAGAGGGGGGTCAACCTATTCTCCAAAGCACCCGAAGGCAGGACAAGAAGCAACGGATGGAAACTAATCAAGGAGAGAAGCAACCTGGAATTAAGGAGAAATTTCCTGACAGTGAGAACAATTAACCAGTGGAACGACTGGCCTCCAGAGGTTGGGAATGCTCCAACACTGGAAGTTTTTAAGAAGAGATTGGACAGGCATTTGTCTGAAATGGTATGGGGTCTCCTGCTTGAGCAGGGGGTTGAACTAGAAGACCTCCAAGGTCCCTTCCAGCTCTATTCTGATTGAAACCTGTTCCCCAAGCCACCCAAATGCTAGACAAGAAGCAACAGATGGAAACTAATCAAGGAGAGAACCCACCTAAACTAAGGAGAAATTTCCTGAACAGTGAGAACAATTAACCAGTGGAACAGCTTGCCTCCAGAAGTTGCGGGTGCTCCATCTCTGGAGGTTTTTAAGAAGAGATTGGACAACCACATGTCTGAAATGGCTTAGGGTCTCCTGCTTGAGCAGGGGGTCGGACTAGAAGACCTCCAAGGTCCCAACGATGTATTCTGTTTTAGATTTTAAAGCAGTGTTTTTCATGTTGGTTGAGGAATTCTGGGAGTTGAAGCCCACCCATCTTAAGCTTGCCAAGCACCGATTTAAACGAATAATTTTCGATTTGAGGATGTGTTGAGTTCTCCAGTTTTAACCCCGAGCAAGGACAAACTTTTCTGTCTCCGGCAAACTAATCCGATCCAGGAAATGTTGTTGTTGTTACTTGATATAAATCTTTGGGTAGTTTCTGTCTCCAGCCTACAGGGAGTCCCCGACTTACAAAAGTTCGTTTTAACAACCGTTCGAAGTTGCAACGGCACTGAAAAAGTGACTTATGACCGTTTTTCGTGCTTACGACCCTTCCAACATCCCTGTGGTCACGCGATCAAAATTCGGACGCTCGTATTTATGACGGTCGCAGCGTCCCCGGGGTCACGTGGTCCGCTTTTTCGGCCTTCCGACGTGCAAAGTCCGTGGGGAAACCAGTTTCACTTAACAACTGTGTTATTAACTTAACAACTGCAGTGATTCACTTCAGAACTGTGGCAAGGAAGGTGGTAAAATGGGGCAAAATTGACTTTAAGAACTGTCTCGTTTAGCAGCAGAAATGTTGGGGTCAGTTGTGGTCGGATTCTCACACTCTCCTGGTTTGCTTGTTCACGGAAATACCCTCCTAGCCTTGCAGGAGGCATCTTTCAAAATTTGCTCCATCTTGAACCAACACAGCTCCTTTGTGGTCTTGAGTTTAACCTAGGAAAGGCCTAGGAAATCATTCACAAGCTTAAAGGACGCCCTCTTGTTAAGCAACCAAATCAAACCCTAATCTGTAGAGACGTGAAGTTCTCCTTATCTGCTTAAGAAGCGGCTTAGAGATGACCTGTACATCATACCCTCAAAACAATTTTGAACTGGAATCAGGACAGCCGGCTGGGTTTCCAGGCTGCTCAGCTGAGGACTTCTGGGAGTTGAAGTCCACAAGTCATAAAAGGGCCAAGTTTGAAGACCCCTGATATAAATCTTTGGGTTGGAAGTCACTTTTCCAGGGGTCTGTTGTAATTTCAAACGGTTGCTGAACAAAGCTGAGGACTTCCCGTAATGTCATGGTTTCAAGAACTGGAGATTGAGAAACTTTGGATAGAGTGACTCCATAAATAAGGATGGTGGTTATTGACAACTTAAGAAAGTCACTTAGAGCAGGAGTTCTCCAAACGTAGCCACTTTTAAGACTTGGGCACTCCCAACTCCCAGAATTCCTCGGCCATCCTGAGTTAGAACAATTAATTAAACAATTAATTAACTAACAGCAATTAACCAGTGGAACGACTTGCCCCCAGAAGTTGTGGGTGCCCCAACACTGGAAGAGATTGGACAGCCATTTGTCTGAAAGGGTATATAGCGCCTTCCTGCCTGAGCAGGGGGTTGGACTAGAAGACCTCTAAGGTCCCTTCCAACTCTGTTATTCTGAGGAATTCTGGGAGTTGAAGTCCACAAGTCTTAAAAGTTGTTAAGCTGGGAGACCCCTTGACTTAGAGCAGGGGTAGGCATCCTGGGCTCTTTTATGACTTCTGGACTTCAACTCCCAGAATTCCTGAGTCAGCATGGCTGGTTCAGGAATTCTGGGTATTGAAGTCCACAAGTCATAAAAGAGTCCAGGTTGCCTACCCTTTGACTTAGAGTGGGGGTCTTCAAACTGGGCCCTGTTATGACTTGTGGACTTCAACTCCCAGAATTCCTCAGCCAGGCACGCCTGGCTGAGGAATTCTGGGACTTGAAGTCCACAAGTCATAACAGGGCCCAGTTTGAAGACCCCTGACTTAGAGGATTGAATCTGAGAGGAATTTTTCCACCGTTTAGCTCTTCTATCTCCTTTTGGCAAGTGCTGAATGTTTGCTTGATGCTCAGTCGTTCTCATGTCTCTCGTGTTTCTCTCCCTCCTAGGATTCATGAATAAAATTTTTCATCCCAACATTGACGAAGCGTAAGTGACTTTTGTTTGCATTGAAATTATATTTTATTTGAGGGGGCAATATGGTGACGTTTGGTTTTCGACATTTCTCCAGTCCCAGAACAGGAGGCGAGTAAAACGTGTAAAAGTCAGTGTTTCTCAACCTTCGGGCCTTTAAGATGGGTGGATTTCAACTCCCTCAGAATTCCCCGGCCAGAGAATTCTGGGAGTTGAAGTCCACCCATCTTAAAGGCCCCAAAGCTGAGAAACACTGACTTAAAAGAGGTTTTAAGCACCAGTTATCTCAGGGGTCTTCAAACCTGGCCCCTTTATGACTTGAGGACTTCAACTCCCAGAATTCCTCAGCCAGGCACGCTGGCTGAGGAATTCTGGGAGTTGAAGTCCACAAGTCATCAAAGGGCCAAGTTTGAAGACCCCTGTCTTAAATCTAACAAACAAAATGGAGGCTGGCTGAGGAATTCTGGGAGTTGAAGTCCGACAAGTCATAAAAGGGCCAAGTTTGAAGACCCCTGAGTTATCTTAACTTTTTTTTTCCCTAAGGAGAAGCCGAGGAGTTAAGATGGTCTTCCAACTTCCCATCTCATGAAAGATGGGGGTCCCTGCATCGCTCAGCCTGCCTTCGGATAAACCTTAGCTAGTCTAGATACCGGAAATGACTTGGCTTAGAAGAGGAGTTATTTTTAAAATGCCAACTAGGAGCACAGCTGTCACCACGTATTAACTCACCTTGAGTTGATTTAAAGGCAGTCCCCAGGGCCTGCAGCTTCCCTTCGCTTTCTGGGACATTAAGAGAAACTGGGCATCAGGCACAGCCACAACAGCTGCTTCCTCTGGCGTCGCCTTGATTCCCAGATTGGAAATTTAAAAAATTGGAACAGTTATAGCATCGCTGGGGTGGGAGACCCGTTTCTGGAGCTGTGGCGGGAAGCGGTTCCTTTCTGTTAAGGTGGGCCCACAGCTGGCCATTTTTATACAGGCCGTCTTCGTCTTACAACAATTCATTTAGCGACCGTTCAAAGTTACAACGGCAGTGGAAGAAAAGCGACTGAGGGGCCGTTTTTCACACTTAACCACTGTTGCAGCATCCCCGGGGTCACCTGCTCAAAATTTGGACGCTCGGCAACTGACTCACCTTTACGGCGGTTGCAGTGTCCCGGGGTCGTGAGTTTGGATCACGTGACCGTGTGGACGCTACGACGGTCGTAAGTGTGAAAAGTGGTCCTAAGTCACTTTTTTCAGTGCTGTTGTAACTAGATAGACAGACAGATAATTAGAGAGATGATAGATTAATTAGAGAGAGAAGATTAGAGATAATTAGATGATAGAAATAGATAGATAGATAGATGATAGATAGATAGATAGATAATTAGAAGAGAGAGAGATTAGAGATAATTAGATGATAGAGAGAGGTAGATAATTAGAAGATAGATTGATTAGATAATTATAGAGATGATAGATAATTAGAGTAAGATAGATAGATAATTAGATAGTAGGTAGATTAGATAGATAGATAGATAGATAGATAGATAGATAGATAGATAGATAGATAGATAGATAGATAGATAGATAGATAGATAGATAGATAGATAGATAGATAGATAGATAGATAGATAGATAGATAGATTTTGCCCTCGATTGGCGTTAAGCAATGTTTGTCAACCTTGGCGAAGTTAAGATGGGTGGACCTCAACTCCCAGAATTCCCCAGCCAGCCAGTGAAGTCCACCCATCTTAACCTCGCCAAGGTTGAGAAGTGTTATCTTAGATCCTCTTGAATGGGTCTCTCAACACTCTCACTGGGCGCCTTTCAACTTCAAAATAGAGGAAATATTTGGCGCAACCAGTTTTGTGGTCCACATTCATCCCCTGGTCTACACTGTTAATGAGCCAGGATCTAAAAACTGAGATCATTGGCAGTCCCCTCCCTCCCATCCAGGACATGGCACATAAGCGTTGCTTGAGCAGGGTCCGCAAGATTGTGTGGGACATGACACACCCTCTTCACAACCTGTTTTCCTTGCAACCTCCTGGGAGGAGGGGGGCTTTGTGGTATCCGAAGCAGAACATCCAGATTCAGTCCCAGTTTTGTGCCATACAGTATTAACCTGGTGAACTCTGAACCAGGGGTCTTAAAAACTTGGCCCTTTTACGACTCGTGGACTTCAACTCCCAGAATTCCTCAGCCAGGCGTGCCTGGCTGAGGAATTCTGGGAGTTGAAGTCCACGAGTCCTAAAAGGGCCACGTTTGAAGGCCCCTGTCTAAAGCTTCCTCCTTCTGTTATGGATTCAAGATGGACAGTGATTAATATTTACATGTTACTTATATGTAAGGATGTAGGTCTATACATATGTTGTATAGAGCATGTTTTAAATGTGTGCTATGTAAGTGTCCACTTGGAGAGCAAGCAACTACATTTCATTTTTAATGTGTGCCGTTGTGCCCACAGGAAAAAAAACGACAATCAAGCTTATCTAATCTTATCAGGCCAGCTGCTCCATTTAACGCCCACGTGGCACGGGCAGAGTTGAACTCTCACGCCACTCTTGTTGAATCGTCCCAAACTATTTTTTGTTTGCTTATTCCAGGTCAGGAACCGTATGTCTAGATGTAATTAATCAGACTTGGACAGCTCTCTACGGTGAGTTGCGTTTGTTTGTTTGTTTGTTTGTTGTTCCTTAAAAAAAAACACCCCAAAACCCCAAGAAATTGGGGCTGGTTTGTAAAATGCACTGGAGAAGCGCCCCCATCCCTTGCCTTTTAGACATGTCCACCGGGAGGGAGGTCAAAAAAATCAAGATGGTAGCCACAAACGATGGGATAACCCCCCCCCTTTTTTTTTTCCCCCGTGCGGGGCAGAAAAGGGCTTCCTTTGCATAGTTGTGGCTACCATCTTCGCACTAAAGGAAAGCCACAGCCACGTAGCTGTGGGCCAACTATGTTTGACCGATGCTTATTGTGTGGGGTCAAAATGATTTGGGCCGTTACTCTGGAAGCCAGCAGGTAAAAACTTTGCACCCTAAAAAGAGGAAGGGGGAAAGGAGAGAGGTATCTCTCCCTCACGTGGGGTATCCAAACATGAGTTGAAAGGTTTTCCTTCCAGGTTGGGTTAAGGCGGGGCCACCTTGGCTCTTTTATGACTCGTGGACCTCAACTCCCAGAATTCCTGAGCCAGCCACGCTGAGGGGAAAGGGAGAGGTTTCCAAGCTGAGCCATGCTGGCTCAGGAATTCTGGGAGTTGAAGTCCACGAGTCCTAAAAGAGCCAAGGTTGCCTACCCCTGTCCTAAGTCCTCCTGTTCTAAGCAGTGAGCCTCCTAGACCAGGGGTAGGCAACCTTGGCTCTTTTATGACTCGTGGACTTCAACTCCCAGAATTCCTGAGCCAGCATGGGGGAACTATGGCCCCTCATGACTTGTGGCCTTCAACTCCCAGAATTCCTGAGCCAGCATGGCTCAGCTTGGAAAGCTCTCCCTTTCCCCTCAGCGTGGCTGGCTCAGGAATTCTGGGAGTTGAAGTCCACCAGTCATAAAAGAGCCAAGGTTGCCTACCCCTGGGTTAAGGCAATGTTGCTCAGCTTCCTGTTCCTTTGTTTTTGCCTTTATTGTCTTCTCTGTGGGATGGACTCCATATCCACTTCATTTTTGCACAAGTCCTACAAAAGGGCGTCTTAAAAAAAGGGGGGTTGGGGCATATACTGTATATACCTGTCTGAGATGGTATAGGTCCTCCTGCTTGAGCAGGGGGCTGGACTAGAACACCTCCAAGGTCCCTTCCAGCTTCTATTCTGTTCTACTCTACTCTACTCTACTCTATTCTATATCTTCTATTCTAATCTAATCTACTCTACTCTATATCTTCTATTCTATTCTATTCTATTCATTCTTCTATTCTACTCTACTCTACTCTATTCTATATCTTCTATTCTAATCTCTACTCTACTATATTCTATTCTACTCTACTCTATATCTTCTATTCTATTCTATTCTATTCTATTCCATTCTATTCCATCCCATCCCATCCCATCCCATCCCATCCCATCCCATCCCATTCCATTCTATTCTATTCTATTCTATTCTATTCTATTCTATTCTATTCTATTCTATTCTATTCTATTTCCTGGGATTAATAGAGCCATTTGAAATTGAGGATGACAGAAGAGAATCCTTGCAGCTCAGGGTTCCCTTGCAGAGCCCTTCGTGCGCTCTGAGCTCGGAGTCCCAGAGGCGCTTTTTGAAGAGGCAACTGGACGTCCTTGTTTTTCTTTGAAGATGTTTTGTTTCTCATCCCTGTATCTGAAGAAGCTTCTTGGATGAGAACCAAAACAACTTTCAAGGAAAAACAAAGTCCGGTTGACTTTTGAAAAAGCACCTTTGGGACAACCATGACCTGGATGACGGAGAATCTCCGTAGACTCTGAGCTGTTTTGTTGCAGGCGTTTCATGACCCAATTAGGGAACATCATCAGTGCTAGAAGGGAGGGGGTTGCAGAGAGGAAGGAGGAGGAGGACTGTGGGGTCCTTGGTGCTCTCTGAGCTTGGTAGTTTTCTTGCAGACCATTTCATGACCCAACTAGGGAACATCATCAGTGCTAGAAGGGAGGGGGGGTTGCTGAAAAGAGGACTGTGGGGTCCCTGGTGCTCTCTGAGCTTGGTGGTTTTCTTGCAGACGTTTCATTCCCAAACTGGGGAACATCATCAGTGCAATAAAATGTCTGCAAAGTCAGAGAGCACCAAGGACCTTGCAATTAAGGATGGAGTTTGGGACTGTCACTGTCAAGACGCTTGCATAAAAGGACAGTCCGTTTTGATTCTTTGGCAGTGGGATCAGGACATTATTTGAGACCAGGAGAAGGGGTCTTTGGGTCAAACAGTGGAAGACACACACCCCCCCCCCGTCCTAGAAAATCTGGGAATTCAAGACAGGGAGGTGAGAAAAACGGTATGACGAAGGGAAGGGGAGACTCTGGAAACCACAAGTTGTTTTTCAAATCTTTTGCGTGTGTTTTTCCCTAAGACTTTTCATTAATTATTCTAAAATTAAAATACAAGCACAAACAAAAATGGAGGAAGTTCGAGAAAGAGAAGAAGAAATGCCAAAAGAGGTTATAAAAAAAAAAGAAAGAAAAAAAGTAGTGACTTCCAGCTTTTTTCAGGGCAGTAAAATATGTGAAAAGTTACCGCCTCTGCTTTACATTTCTAAATGTTTCAAGCCCTTTCTGTAACATCAAAGCCCTCCTAATGGTTAAAACCTAAAGCTTCATTTTGTGTTGATCCTTTCAGATCTTACCAATATATTTGAGTCGTTCCTGCCCCAGTTGCTGGCCTATCCCAACCCCATAGACCCCCTTAATGGTGACGCCGCAGCTATGTACCTTCACCGACCAGAAGAATACAAGCAGAAAATTAAAGGTAAGGGCTCCTGTGGAAAAGAGGGCTAAGCAGTGGGGACCATAGAGGTAACCCTGTGGTAAGATGGGTAGCCAATAAATCAGAGAGAGAGATGATAGATGGAAGGGAGAGAGAGTCCCAAAGGTGCTTTTTCATGAGGCAACTGGACTTCCTTACTTTTCTTTGAAGACGTTTTGCCTCTCATCCAAGGAGCTTCTTCAGCTCTGACTGGATGGTGAGAGAGAGAGGATAGATAGATAGATAGATAGATAGATAGATAGATAGATAGATAGATAGATAGATAGATAGATAGATAGATAGATAGATAGATAGATAGATAGATAGATAGATAGATAGATAGACAGATAGACGGATAGACGGATAGACGGATAGACGGATAGACGGATGGACGGATGGACGGATGGACGGATGGACGGATGGACGGATAATAGTGAGATAGATAGACACAGATAGATAATTAGAGTAGAGATATTAGATAGATATAGATAATTAGAGATAGATATATATAGATAAATGATAGTGAGATAGATAATAGATAGAGATAATTAGAGATGATAGAGTAGATAGATAATTAGAGAGAGATGATAGATAATTAGAGTAGAGAGATGAGAGATAGATAAATAGATATAGATAAATGACAAATAGTGAGATAGATAATAGATAATTAGAGAGATAGAATAGATAGATAATTAGAGAGAGAGATGATAGATAATTAGAGAGTAGATAGATAGATAGATAGATAGATAGATAGATAGATAGATAGATAGATAGATAGATAGATAGATAGATAGATAGATATACATAGAGAGAGGGGGAGATAGAGATAGAGATAGATAGATATAGATAAATGATAAATAGTGAGATAGATAATAATTAGATAGATAATTAGAGAGAGATGATGGATGGATGGATGGATGGATGGACGGACAGATCACAAATGGATGAGTGGGTAGATGGATGTAGCGAGAGAGAGAGAGAGAGAGAGAGATAATTAGAGATAGATAATTAGAGAGAGAGAGATGGATGGATGGATGGATGGATTTTTGATCTTGGATCATTGGAGTTGATTGTTTCCTCTGTTTTTCCCTCCCTCCAGAATACATTCAGAAATATGCAACAGAGGAGGCCCTCAAAGAGCAGGAAGAAGGGACCGGCGACAGCTCTTCGGAAAGTTCCATGTCTGACTTTTCCGAGGACGAGGCCCAAGATATGGAATTGTAGTAGAAGCAGCGTCCTGCTTTTCGGAGAGACTTGACTTCCTGACCACGCGCTGAGAAGCAGACTATAATATTCATATTTAAACAAAGCAATTTTTTATTACTAAACAAGGTTTTTATGAATAATAGCATTCAGAGGTGTATATATATATATATATATATATATATATATATACACACACATATTATATATATATATATATATATATATATATATATATCTCCACCCTTTAGATCTTGATTTTTTATTTTTATTTTTTGGTTTCTTTTTTGGTCATTTCTCAAAGAGCCCCCAAAACATGCATTGCGGTGCGTTTCCGACATTCCACTTGGTAGCAATATGAACCCGGGCGCATGCTTGCATCTCTTCGTAATTCCATTTCAGCTGAGTTCAAATCCCCCCCACCCACCCACCTCCCCCCCGGAGCCTGCTGCTTTGCTCGGGAGAGAATTTGGATAATGCCCTCCCCCACCCACCCCCTTTTTTTTTCCTTTCTTTTTTTTTTTAAATTTCCCTCCGTTTTTGTTTTTTTTCTTCCTTCCTTCACTTTTTAAGTCGAGCGTTCCAAAGACAGCAGACGCCCGCGGATGCAAATGCGGAACAGCAATTGGAGAATGTAAAAGAGAAATTTGGGGGGGGGCCACGGGGGGCGTGCGCACGCGCACGATTTAATCGATGGAAAGTATAACAAGGCCGTGAAGTCAACGGTGCTCCTTCGTTTCAACTTGGCTGCTTTTAACCCCTTTTTTCGATGGAGTTCACCTTTTTTTTTTCCTTTTTTTTTTTTTCCTTTTTTTTTCTTTTTTCTTTTTTAAAACCAGCAAGATCCACCAACTGAATGCATGGAGTTCTTGACGTGTCCAATTTTTTACGCAGCAGCTGTGATTCTGACTATAGTATGCTATTTTTTTTTATTTTATTTTTTTTTTATTTTTCCTGACGGACTTCCTGTCTGCTTAGACTGGTGATGGAGGTGATGATGGTCTTTTAAGTTGGCCCGGGCTGGGGAGTGAGGGCGGAAAGATGTGAAGGTCAGCGTGAAAGTCATATGTAGTCGTCTTGGTCTTTTTTTCGAGGGACAAGGAAGTGAGACGGTCCTGTTCAAGGGGTGGTGAGGTGGTCGCTAACTCAAAGTACCTTGAACCCAATCCATCCTGGTCCTCTTGTCCAAACCACCAGCAGCAGGGATTCTACACACACACACACACACCCATTTCTCACTCTCGTTCTCTTGATAATTCAGCAAATGCCGTCCAGGTGAACATCTACATCTGGAAGAGCTTTCTGACCAGGTGGATTCGACCGAGCCTGTGAAAAAAGGATGTTCTGGTACTTGGTTAGTAAATTCCCTCCCTCACCACCTCGCCCCGTCCCTTGACAGCACTGGCCATCCTTTCTGCTGTCCGTTTTGCCGTTGCTCGCCTGAGCTGGCCAGATGTTCTGAGGAAGTCCCACCACGGTTGGCGGGACGCGGTGCTCCTTTTAAAGAAGGGGGGCAATGGATGTCAAAGGTGGTGTTTAAGAGACTCCAAATGACTTCTTTCCTTGACTAGCCGAATTCCCGATGGCTCCATACCGCCCTTCCCTACGACGGGGGAAAGTGCCTCAGAGCAGAGATGATGGCGGTTGACTAGGGTGGATAGCAAGGAGGTCCCTTGAGATGGAACTTGCTCTCTGGCCCGGATGTCCCTTGAGATGGAGCTTGCACCCTGGATTTCTAGAGATTTGGGGGACAGGACGTTGAGTAGAGGGCACAGGAAAGTTGGGTGTATCTTCTAGTCATCATCATCAACGTGGGTGAATCAAGAAGAACGTTGACTGTCAAGAGAATTTGTGTCCTTCCCACCCGATCCTTCTTAAATGAAGTTGGGAGAGGTGTGTGTGTGTGTGTGTTTTGAGGGGTGGGGGGCTGACGGAACGAGTCCGATCTTCAACCGCCATCCCTTTGCTTTGCTTGCTTCTCTTCCCCGTGTGGAAAAGACCTGTAAAGTAGACCTTAATTGGCAAGATTATTTTCTTGGAATAAAGCAAAAGCTTATCTCGTCTTGGGCATAAAGTGGGGGCGAGGGGGAAAAACCCCCACAAAAATTATTCATAGTCATTCTCTTTTTTTTTTTTGCCTTGAAAACGTTGGGGAGGGGGAAAAAGCAGTGAAATTGCGTTGTGGTGAGCAGCTGAAGTGATTCTGGAATAGGGGACCCCCCCCGTTTTGTCACTCTGGGTCTTGATGGAAGATAAGATGGACCTTCTCAATCAGTATTGTCTCAATTTCGGCCACTTTCAAGATGGGCGGACTTCAACTCCCATCTTAAAAGTGGCTAAAATTGAGAAACACTGATTTAAGATGACCTATCCCTAACCTGGTGTCCTCCTGCGTTTGCCACCCCATCCCCATCCTCCCCAGCCGGCAGGGAGGAGTGCACGATGGGCTCGGTCTGCCTTAAATGTGCTGCTAATTGGTCGACCTGTGCAATGATCTCTAGGCGCTGTGAGGTCTAGATTTTTTTGAGTGCCAAGCTATCTATCATGATAGTGCCACTTTGAGCGAAATAAACCATTCTTCTCCCCATGATTGTACATATATATAGATAGATAGATATATTAATACGCTAGTGTTCTAATTCCCTTTACGAAGGTAATCCTTTTTTTCTTTTTGGGAAACAATAAAGTCTGAATTCTGATATTTTGAGATTGTTGACCACTCATAAATTAACATCCCTTTTTTTTTCTTCCCCCCCCCCCTTCCCGTCAAGCAAAGCTGGCTTTAATTAAGGAGCGAAAACTTAAAGATGACCCACGTCGGCACCAAATTCTGGCCCCTGAAATCGGCCCAGCCCAACTCTTTCGATTCGCGAAGGTCCTTTTTTTGGGGGGGGGGGCATCTCATCTCTTGAACGTTCATGGCCAAGATGAAGGTTCTTGAACGTAGGTTTCAACAGACACACACACACATGCATAACGCAGCCCGCTGCAAACATTTCTGGTGTTCCTTGGCCTGGTGTTGATTTGACCTAGCGTTGACTTGACCTAGTGATCATGGTTGGCCAAATGTTGGCGAGATCAAGCTTGGGAGAGTCACTTGTTGAGGAACCACCTCAAAAGCTTTTAGCTAAGTGAAGTAGGTTTCAACTCGGTCTCCTTCCCATCCTTGACTTTAACGTAGGTTGATGCCGTCTCCTTTCTCTGGGTTGTTCAATCTCCACTCGCCGCCATTTGGCCAACGGTCTTCAGTTGATGACACCAAACCACCAACCACTGGTGGAGCTGATGGCTCTCTTCAGACGGCCGGTGGAGATGACAATCCAGAGTTCATTGCGGCCGAGCGAATCCCTCTTGAGCGCCGTGCCGTCCGTCTGGGACGCTTCCCACCCCGTTCCTTTTGGATTCGCAATCTAGATCCGTCTTCTGGAGGGGGACTTTTCTGGAAGCCACCTAGCTTTTTTCCATCTCTTCACCATCTCCCCGATCAGCCTTCTTAAGCCGCCCTGGACGTATCTTAAGCCGTATACGGAAGCGAGGCTGCAGTGCCGCTACGGCACCCTGATAATCCCGGTCTTGTCCCGTTAATTCAGATTTTTTTTTTTTTAATTTATTTATTTAGTGGTCCGGAGCAGAGATGGGGGATCAGCATGGATGTAAACTCCTGAGAACTTCAGTTAAAGTTCTCTTGCTTGGTTGATTGGGGTCTTTTTGGCGCGAGAAGGAGACGGATGGAAACTACGTCAGCTTTTGGACGAGGCTGGGGTCTCCCCAGCCCGGATTCGGAACGAGGGGTTGATCAATGCAGCGTGCACCGTTCTGGGCTTGGGATCTAGAACGTCGCCTTCTTGCGTGTTGATCTGGAACTCGAAGCAAGGGGGGGTGCCCCGTTTAGAAATTGGCCAGGTTTTTTTTTGTTTTTTGTTTTTAGTTTTTGCTTAATTTCCCGGAGTGTATTTGGTACAACGTGTGAATACTTGAAGAGGTCAAACGGGAAGCCCGGCCCGCCTCTTGGTTGCCCCAGCCAGCTGCCCCCCCCTCCCTTCTTGGCATTGCGATGATGTGGCTGGCGGCGGCGTGGATGGTAGTGGGTGGGCAGACACCCCCCCGTGGCAAACGCCTCTTCTAAGGATTATAACCTCTCAGAATAGTTGTGTATAATTAAAGAAACTGTAAACTTTTTAAAAAATAAAATATGTATATACCTTGGGCCCTTGGAGTGATAATTACGGCGAGAGGGATTATTCAACCCCCAGCTCTTTTTTTTTTTTTTTTTTTTTGCTTTTTTTCAAAGGGCCCTTTGGAGGGGGTGACGGTCTGCAACGCAGGTAGTCCTCGATTTATAACCATTTGCGACCGTTCGGAGTTACAACGGTCCTGAAAAAAAGGACTTCAGAATATCAGAATAGAATAGAGCCGTGTGCGGCGGCAGCAGCATTAACAGAGTTGCATCAACAGAGGGATAGTATCAAGATCATGCAAAGTGTTAATACCACTTTACAAGGCCTTGGTAAAGCCACACTTGGAATGCTGCGTTCAGTTTTGGTCGCCACGATGTAAAAAAGATGTTGAGACTAGAAAGAGTGCAGAGAAGAGCAACAAAGATGATCAGGGGACTGGAGGCTAAAACATACAAGGAACGGTTGCTGGAATTGGGTATGTCTAGTTTAATGAAGAGGGGTGACATGATAGTCTTCCAATATCTCGGGCTGTCCCAAAGAAGAGGACGGTCACCCTATTCTCCAAATCACTTGAAGGTAGGACAAGAAGCAACTGATAGAAGCTAATCAAGGAGAGAAGCAACCTGGAATTAAGGACAGACTTCTAACAGTGAGAACAATTAACCAGTGGAACAGCTGGCCTCCAGAAGTTGTGGGTGCTCCCATCGCTTGATGTCTTCCAGAAGAGATTGGCCAACCATTTGTCTGAAATGGTATAGGGCCTCCTGCTTGAGCAAGCGTTTGGACTAGAAGACCTCCAAGATCCCTTCCAATTCTGTCATTCTGTTAACTTCTGACTTGAGCTGGCATTGAGGAGACTTAGCGTTTCTTTAATTTGCAAGGGGCTTGAGGAATTCTGGGAGTTGGAAGTCCACAAGTCTTAAAGTTGCCAAGGTTGAGGACCCCTGCCTTATACCAGGAGTAGGCAACCTTGGCTCTTTTATGACCTGTGGACTTCAACTCCCAGAATTCCTGAGCCAGCATGGGGGAACTATGGTCCCTTCATGACTTGGGGACTTCAACTCCCAGAATTCCTCAGCCAGCATGGCTCAGCTTGGAAACCTCTCCTTTCCCCTCAGCATGGCTGGCTCAGGAATTCTGGGAGTTGAAGTCCACGAATCATAAAAGAGCCAAGGTTGCCTACCTCTGGCCTAGGCCTAGGCCGCTTTATGACTTGTGGACTTCAACTCCCAGAATTTCTGAGCCAGCATGGGGGAACTATGGTCCCTTCATGACTTGGGGACTTCAATTCCCAGAATTCCTCAGCCAGCATGGCTCAGCTTGGAAACCTCTCCTTTTCCCTCAGCATGGCTGGCTCAGGAATTCTGGGAGTTGAAGTCCACCAGTCATAAAAAGGCCAAGGTTGCCTACCCCTGGTCTAGGCCTAGGCCGCTTTATGACTCGTGGACTTCAACTCCCAGAATTCCTGAGCCGGCATGGCTCAGTTTGGAAACCTCTCCCTTTCCCCTCAGCATGGCTGGCTCAGGAATTCTGGGAGTTGAAGTCCACGAGTCATAAAAGCTGCCAAGGTTGAGGACCCCTGCCTTATACTGTAACCATCTGAGACAAATGAATTGGTCCGATTGCTGATGCAATGGGGGGGGGGGGCTTCATTGTGTTTTGTGGTGGGGTTTTATTTCTGTAAGCTTCCCAGAGTCACCCAGAGTTGGGCAGCCATATCAATTTTCTTACTACAGCTTGTCCTCGACTTACAACAATTTCGTTTAGTGACCGTTCAAAGTGACCACGGCACTGGAAAATGTGGCTTATGATCCTTTTTCACGCTTAACGACCGTTCCGGCATCCCCAGGGTCACGCGATCCAAATTCAGACGCTTGGCAACCGACTCGTATTTACGACGGTCGCAGCGTCCTGGGGGGGTCACGCGATCCCCCTTTTGCGACCTTCTGACAAACCAAGTCCATGGGGGAAGCTGGATTCATTTAAGGACCGGGTTACTAACTTATCAACTGCAGTGATTCACACAGCAACCGCGGTGAGAAAAGTCCTAAAATGGGGCTGAACAAATGTCTCACTTAATGACCAGATCTGTTGGGCTCCATTGTGGTCCTCGGCTTACCATCACCAGAATTTCCACCATTTAAGGAGTCGCTAAGGGAGTTGTGTCCCGTTTTACGACCCTTTTCGCCAGGGGGGTTTAAATGAATCACTCAGTTCAGTGAATCCCTCCGTCGTTAAGCAAATTCAGCTTCCCCAACTGACTTCGCTCAGGGCAAGCCGTCCAGGAAGGTCCTCAAATCCATCACGGGTTGTAGCCTAGCAAGTTCGATTCCAGAAAATGCCTTTTTTTTTTTTCCCCAGTCCACTAACGCCAGCAATATTCTGACTGGTCGACAGGTGGCAGGCCTGGAGCATCAATCATAAACAATCCGGTGGCGGCTTTTGCACCACCGCGCAAATTACTCGGAGGCAGTTCAGCTTTTGTGACCGCGGCTCAAACTCTTAAAAAGCGGTGGGGACGGATCAGAAGCAGCCACAAAAATATTTATCAGGACGTTGCTTGCCAAAAAAAAAAAAAAAAAGTCGAGGTTTTGGAAGTGGACCATTTTTAGAATTGGAATAACAAGAGTTGGAAGGGACCGTGGAGGTCATCTAGTCCAGAGGTCCCCAAGCTTTTGGGCACCAGGGACCGGTTCCATGCAGAAAGGCTTTTCCGTGGACTGGAGAGTGTGTGGTTTTGTGTGCTGCCTGCATCCCAGGGATGGGGCTTTGCTTGTTTGTGCGGACCGGTTGCTGGCATGCCACGGACCGGTAATAGTTGCTTTTTTAAAGCCTTGTAGTAATTAGAGAACCAAGAGACACGGTCTTCAAAACGGTGTCTCATGTTAACTAATAAAAGTGTGGCAGTTAGGAGGAGGAGGAGGAGGAGGAAAAGGACTGTGGGGTCCCTGGTGCTCTCTGAGCTGGGTGGTTTTCTTGCAGACGTTTCATGACCCAACTAGGTAACATCATCAGTAATGGAAGGGAGTGGAGTTTGTGTGGAGGAGGAGGAGGAGGAGGAGGAGGAGGAGGAGGAGGAGGAGGTAAGAAGGAAAGAGAAGGAAGGAAGGAAAAAGGAAGAAAGAGGAGAAGGAAGATTAAGGGAAGGGAAGAGGAGGAAGGGAAGAAAAAAAGGAGAAGGAAGAAAGGAGAAGGGGGCAGGAAGGAGGAGGTGGAGAAGGAAAAGGAAGGGAAGAAGGAAGGAAGGAGAAGGAAGGAGGTTTCTAAGGAGAGACCGGAGAGCCATTTGCCCAGAATTGTATAAGGTCTCCCGCTCGAGCGGTTGGACTAGATGACCTCCAAGCTCCCTCCCAACTCTTCTCAGCCTGTATTCTGAACAAGCTCAGAGTCCCGCTGGCTTTGTCACTGCGCCCACTGCATTTCCTGAGTCAAGAATCACAACCTCTTTCCCCTTATTCCCAGGATACGTTTGCAATTTCCCAAGCTGGCTAAAATGTTAGGATTTCCTGGAGATCTTAGTTGTTGTTGTTGTTTTGTTCTTTTTTATGTCAAGATCAGATCAGCCCAGCCCAGCCCCGAGGCCATCTGAGGGCAAAAGGTGCCAATTAGTCTCCTGCAGAAAATGACAGCCCTGTGTGTGTATGTGTGTGTGTGTGTGTGTGTGTGTGTGTTGTGTGTGCGTGCACCCACGAGCTGGGATAAGACAGTGACCTGGTTCCTTGCTCAATCCTGCTTCCTAATGACAAGCAGCTGGTGTGGAAGTGGCTTATGGGGACTTAGGAAGGTGGAGTCAGGTGAAGCCACCTCAGGGTCATCGGAAGGGAAGAACCGGGACTTCAAACGTGGGCTACCACAGGCGGTCCTCGCTTTACGACCGCCGCCGAGCCCAACATTTCTGCGGCTCAGCCCAGACGGCGGCAGATCGGCGGATTTTGCTCCATCCTCTTACAACCTTTCTCGCCACCGTCGCGAAAGCGAATCGCTGCGGTTGTTAAGTTAGTCCCACGGTCGTTAAGTGAATCCGGCTTCCCTCCCCTCCCCCGTGGACTTTGCTTCTCGGAAGGTCGCAAAAGGGGAATCGCATGACACACACACACCCGAGGGACGCTGCGACCGTCGTAAATGGGAGTCGGTTGCCAAGCGTCTGGATTTTGATCACCTGACCACGAGGGACGCAGCAACAGTCGTTAAGCGTGAAAAACGGTCACCAGTCCCTTTTTGCAAGGCTTTTGTAACTTCAGTCACTAAATGAACTGTCATAAATTGAGGACTAAGGAGAAACTTCCCGACAGTTAGAACAATTAACCGGTGGAACAGCTTGCCACCAGAAGTTGTGGGAGCTCCATCACTGGAGGTTTTTAAGAAGAGACTGGACGGCCATTTGTCTGAAATGGGGTAGTGCTTCCTGCCTGAGCGGGGGGTTGGACTAGATGACCTCCAAGGTCCCTTCTAACTTTATTATTATTATTATTACTATTATTATTATCATCATCATCATCATCATTATTATTATTATTATTATTAGTACTTTAATGAAAAGAAAGATTAGGGGGGTGACATGAGGGTAACAGGCCCCAGTGCTCTCTAGTAGAGCACCCCACAAAACTGAACCCCAGGTCATCAGTGGGGGGTGTCCACTTCCTTGGGCTGCTTTTAATATACCCCGACGACACCCTTCAACAGATCTGGGCCTGCCAGTTTCTCCCTACCCAAAGGCTGGCAGCTGCTGAAATGCCCGGCTCATGTTTGGCGCTCTGCCCTCCCTCTCCGATTCAAACCTGCCAAGAAATCGAGACCGTTTCCATGATAGTCGAGTGGGGCTGGGTGCCACGAGTTCGGGTTACGCCGGATAACCTTTCGCCTAGCTGGAAAATAAGAGGAGCAGATCGGTGGCCATTATTAATGGATGATGCTCAGATGCAGGCCAGCGGCCCTGGAAAGGGGGGGGGAGAGCTGTGGCTGGGGAAGGGAGGGGGGGCCAAGCCGCTTGAGATGGGTTCGAGGAGGCGAGGGAGGGTTAGCCAGGCCATCTGGCCAAGCTCCTTCCCCAAACGAGGAACGCAGCGGGCTCGGGTTTAGAAAATGTTGCACAAACTGGGATAAAAGTTTTTTTTCTTTTGCCGGATTGCGTTGTATGCCAAATAAAACATAGGCAGTCCTTGACTTACAACGACAACTGGGCCCCAAAATTTAGGCTGCTAAGTGAAAAAACGGGTTAGGTGAGTTTTTGTCTCGTTGTATGACTTCTCTTGCCACATTTGTGAAATGAATCGCGGCCGTCATTAAATTAGACACACGGCTGTAGAGTGGATCTGACTGGGCTTGTGGGAAGATTGGCAAAAGGGGACCCTGCAACCGTCGTAAGTGTGAGTCAGTTGCCAAGTGTCCGAATGTGAATCACGTGACCGCGGGGGATGCTGCAACGGTCGTAAGTCCCTTTTTTCCGTGGCCGTTGTCATTTAAAACGGTCACTAAAGCGAATTGTCCTCCCGTTTCCCCCAACATCCGGTCAGAGCTGAAGAAGCTTCTGGGATGAGAAGCGAAACGCCTTCAAAAGGAAAAACAAGAAAGTCCAGGTGCCTCCTGAAAAAAAGCACCTTTGGGGCAAGCGTGACCTGGAGGACGGAGAATCTCCGTAGACTCTCAGCATAAGAACCGTAGAGCCATAAGGGGTCCGTGAGGCCATCCAGCCCACCCTCTGCTCCTTTTGGAGAGCCGTGTTTCAAATGAAAACTTCCTCAACAGATGAATGGAACATGTGAATCAGCCCTATTTTCCCCTTCCCCCCATCTCTCTCTCTCTCCTTTTTTCTCTCTCTCTCTGTCTCTCTTTCTCTGTCTCTCTCTTTCTCTTTCTTTCTCTTTCTCTCTGTCTCTGTCTGTCTCTTTCTGTCTTTCTCTCTCTCTGTCTTTCTCTCTCTGTGTGTGTATCTCTCTGTCTCTCTCTGTCTCTCTCTGTCTCTGTCTCTGTTTTTCTCTCTCTGTCTCTCTTTCTCTGTCTCTGTCTCTTTTTCTCTCTGTGTCTCTCTCTGTCTCTGTCTCTCTGTCTCTCTCTGTGTCTTTCTCTTTGTCTGTCTCTTTCTCTCTGTCTCTCTGTCTGTCTTTCTCTGTCTCTCTCTCTCTCTGTGTCTCTCTTTGTCTCTCTCTCTCTGTGTCTCTTCTCTGTCTCTGTCTTTCTCTGTGTCTTTCTCTCTGTCTGTCTCTTTCTCTCTCTCTCTGTCTGTCTTTCTCTGTCTCTCTCTGTGTCTCTCTTTCTCTCTCTCTCTCTCTCTGTGTCTCTTCTCTCTGTCTCTGTGTCTTTCTCTGTCTCTTTCTCTCTGTCTTTCTCTCTGTCTCTCTCTCTGTATGTTTCTCTTTGTCTCTCTCTGTGTGTGTCTCTCTCTTTCTCTGTGTGTTTCTCTGTGTCTCTCTCTATCTCTGTCTGTCTGTCTGTCTGTCTCTCTCTCTCTCTCTCTCTCTCTCTCTCTCTCTCTCAGTTTCTTTGAGATGCGATGCATCACATCCTCCATCACCCAGCTGTCACTAAAGGAGATCAACATCTTCCCTTTCTCCTTTCCAGGCGGTAGTTTTGCACTCGTGAAATATTTATCAGGCTCCGTTTTGCAGAGGGAGGCCTGAAGGCTCCACGGGGGGAAGAAGCACGTTGGGACCCTGGCAGAGGCAGCAGACCCCAAAACGGAACCGCCGAAATAACTTTACTCCTGCGCAGCTCTGCTCAGCCACAGACAGGAAGATCTGCCACATAGAGGAGGAGGAAAGGGTCCATTTGTTTTCCAAAGACCCCAAAAAGGCAGGATGGAAACTCATCCAGGGGAGAAGCAACCTGGAATTAAGGAGAAGCTGTGAGGACAATTAACCAGTGGAACAGCTTGCCACCAGAAGTTGTGGGTGCTCCAACACTGGAGGTTTTTAAGCTGGACAGCCACTTGTCTGAAACGGTATATAGCTTGAGCAGGGGGCTGGATTAGAAGACCTCTAAGGTCCCTTCCAGCTCTAATGTGATTCTGATTCTGATCTCACCACATATATACGACCTCAACACCTCCGTTGCTAAGCCAGACAGTCGTTCAGTGAATTTTGCCCCATTTTACCACCTTTCTTGCCACACTTGTTAAGAAAAACACGGCGGTTGTTAAACGAGGAAGACGGTTGTTAAGTGAATCACTGCTATTGTTCAATTAGTCACACGGTCGTTAAGCGAATCCGGCTTTCCCCCATTGACTTGGCTTGTCAGAAGGTCGCAAAAGGGGATCCCGTGATCCCCCCGGGACGCTGCAAATGAATTGCCAAGCGTCCGAATTTCGATCACGTGACCACGGGGGAGGCTGCAACGGCTGTTAAGTATGAAAACGGAATATGAAAACACGACACACATTCCGTCTTTAAACCTGGTTAGTAGAACCTAAACGGCTGTGGTGCTAGAAACTATACAGGGAAATGCACCAGAATGCAGAATACAGGTCAGTTCTCGATTTACAACGGTTCATTTAGTGACCGTTTGAAGTTAAAACGGCACCGGGGGAAAAAGGGACTTACGACCGTTTTTCACGCTTATGACCGTTGCAGCCTCTCCACTGCCTGGCATCATCAGTTAGAACAATTAACCAGTGGAACCACCTGCCTCCAGAAGCGGTGAATGCTCCAACACTGGAGGTTTTTAAGAAGAGACTGGACAGCCATTTGTCCGAAATGGTATAGGGTTGCCTGCCTGAGCAGGGGGATGGACTAGATGACCTCCAAGGCACCTTCCAACTTTATTATTATTATTATTATTATTATTATTATTATTATTATTATTATTATTATTATTATTATTATTATTATTATTATTATTATTATTATTATTATTATTATTATTATTATTATTATTATTATTATTATTCACCCAAGCCCCTTGTTTTGACTCTCTGCTTGCTGGGATGAGACCACCCCCTTCCCTGTCTTCTCCACCGCCGGCAGCCGAAGCCCCCAGCCTCTCTCCCGAAAGCAAACCATGGCTTAGGAGAAGTCGCGACAGTAATCTGGAACCCGGTCAAAATCCCCACCCGCCCCCCCTCGCTGGCTCGGCGTTACCCGGTGGCATCTGCCATTAGTCTCAAGGGAGCAGGAAACTGCAGTAACATTATCCCAGAAAAAGGGGGGGAGAGGAGGGGGGAGGAGGGGGGGGGGGGGGGGGGCAAGAATGCAACCTGCCGGATGTTCAGCAATGGAGGAAGCAGCCCATAATCTCCCGTTCGGCCCCTGTTTTGCTGATTTCAGGAAGCCAAGAGATGGGGGGGGGGTTTTTAAAAAAAAATTCAAATTTTCGCTGCCTGAAGCTGTTCCTCTGCAACAGCTCATCCTCGACTTACGACGCATCATTCCGAGCCCAGAATCTCTGTCGTTACGCGAGACATTTGTTCCGCAGGTTTTGCCCCGCTTTACGACTTTCCTTGCCACTGCAAGGAAATGAATGAACCGCTGCCGTTGGTAAGTTAAGTAACCCCGGCTGTTAAGCGAATCTCCCCCCCCCCCATTGATTTTGCTTGTCGGAAGGTCGCTAAAGGGGATCACATGACACACACACACACACCCCGGGGGACACTGCGACCGTCATAAATAGGGGCCGGTTCCCAAGCGTCTGAGTTTTGATCACGTGACCCCGGGGGGATGCGGCAAAGGTACACTGAGTGTGCAAAACGGTCCTTGGTCGCTTTTTCCCCCAGCGCTGTCGTAACTTTGAACGGTCACTAAATGAAATGTTGTAAGTCGAGGACCGCCTGGGGATGGGTCGGGATAGCAATTTGCAGGAGGGGCCAAACTTGGGGAAATTGGGGGAATTTTAGCGGGATACGAGGACACTCTGCAGCGATTATCCAGGGTTTCTAATCGAGGGCTGCTCTGGAGAGCCTCCATGTACAGAAGCAGTCTATCAGGTTCTTAACGGGGACGTAAAAATGGCTCTCTTTCTCTCCTGAAAAAAAAAAATTATTTCCGAAAAAACCAGCGCTGTTTCTACTTAGCCCATTTCTATTTCGGGGGGGGGGAAACAAAGCAAAAGGCAGCCCTGTTTCCCAGCGGCCAGCTCCATCCGATTTGACTCCTGCAGCCAGGAGACTAGTCCACATTGTCCAATCTGGTGGTTGCCTTCTCCCAAAGCCTTAGCTACCGTTCAGTGTTTTGGGGGTCAAAAAGACCCTGGTAAAACTCGCACCCTGGGTTGTCTTCTGTCAGGGGTGTCCATAAGGGGCGAAAAAGTCAAAATGGCAGCCGCGGCGACGTGACTGAAGCCATCGCCTTTTTGAAGTGAATTGCAGAACAGGCAGTCCTTGACTTACAACGGAAGTTACAACGGCACTGGAAAAAGCGACTTAGGGCCGTTGTTCACCCTTACGACCGTTGCAGCCTCCCGGCGGTCACGTGATCAAAATTCAGACGCTTGGCAACTGACATGTACTTATGTCGGTTGCAGTGTCCCGGGGTCACGTGATCCCCCTTTTGCGACCGTCTGGCAAGCAAAGTCAACGTGGAAAGCTGGATTCACTTAACAACCGTGTTCCTAACTTAGCAACCGCAGTGATTCATTTAACAGCCGTGGCAAGAAATGCCGTAAAATGGGGCAAAACTCACTTAACAACCTGTCTCACTAAGCAACAGATATTTTGGGCTCAACGGTGGTTGTTAAGTTGAGGAATCCAAATTGTGCAATCCAAACTTCCTGACAGTTAGAACAATTAACCAGTGGAACAACCTGCCTCCAGAAGCGGTGAATGCTCCAACACTGGAAGTTTTTAAGAAGAGACTGGACAGTCCTTTGTCTGAAATGGTAGAGGGTTTCTTGCCTGAGCAGGGGGTTGGACTAGATGACCTCCAAGGTCCCTTCCAACTTTTATTATTATTATTATTATTATTATTATTATTATTATTATTATTATTATTATTATTATTATTATTATTATTATTATTATTATTATTATTATTATTATTATTATTATTATTATTATTATTATTATTATATCTCAGACCTCATTTGATGTGCATTCATTACTATGATCATGTTTTGTTCCATGCCAGCTCCTTTGGAAAATATTAAGAAATTAAATCAGATTAATTTCTAGACAGGAACACCCACCACCCTGTTCCAGCATCCATAGAAGGGATTCTGTTAATCTTTGGTGATTGTCCAAATATATCACCTGAGGGTGATATAATTTGGACCAGGAATACAGAGAGAAAAGGAATGAGTTAAATACATTTATTCAAATCCACAAAGACCAAAACTTTAGAATTGGAGCAAACAGACAGATTAGTGTCCAAATGTCCACAAAATTGGGCATCTGAACATTTCAATCCTTCTCTGTTTGCTTGTCAGAAGCAGAGGAAGAGGAAATTTAGGGATAAAAATAAGGCTAATCATCATCATCATCATCATCATCATCATCATCATCATCATCCATCAAACATCCACATCTGCCTATCCCAGGTCCTTGGTAAGGACTCGATAGGTAGACAAAAATGCCAAATCCAGTCTGAACATCTGGCTGACTGTGCGATGATTAATAATAGTAATAGTAATAGTAATAGTAATAGTAATAGTAATAGTAATAGTAATAGTAATAGTAATAGTAATAATAATAATAAAGTCTGAATAGTGGATGTGGCAGCATGGAGACAGCATACTGGAGATAGGATAAAAGAGAAAGAACTGGAGAAGTTTCACAAAACACAAAGACCTGCAAATAGAAGTAGAACGATTGTGGCAAAAGAAAGCAAAGACGGCACCAATAATCATAGGCGTCTTGGCTGCAATCCCAAAACATCTGGAGCATCCCTTGAACCCCATTGGCATTGACAAAATGCCCATCGGTCAATTGCAAAAGGCGGCTTGACTTGGAGCAGCTGACATCCTGCATGCCTTTCATATTATCAAACATCCACATCTGCCTATCCCAGGTCCTTGGAAAGGACTAGATAGGGGGATATAAATGCCAAATCCAGCCTGAACATCTGGCTGACCGGGGAACCAACCATAATAATAATATCGGCATTGACAATATCGCCATCAGTCAATTGCAAAGGGGCAGCCTGACTCGGAACGGCTGACATCCTGCTATGAAATCTTTAACCCCATCAAACATCCACATCTGCCTATCCCAGGTCCTTGGGAAGGACTCAGTAGAGGGACCGAAATGTCAGGTTCAGTCTGAACATCTGGCTGATCCCACTATAATAATAATTCAGAAAGCAGTGGGGAACTTATTTGCTCTCCTGCCAAGAAAATAGAGCCCAGAGAAAGTTACTTTGATAGAAAGAGATTTCACGGTGACATGGGGACCCCCATCATCGTCATAACATGCTCTGCAAAACTCAGTTTAGCCTTCTGGGCAAACAGCCCAACTTGCCTTAACCCTAATTTAACCTTAATCCCATTTATGTGGTTTCAGCCAAAAGCAACTCCTTCTGCGGTGCTCTGAATGATTGTTGGTGGGAAAAATAAGCTAAAAGTGGGAATCTAAAAAGCATTCTGTACATGCTCAGGGGCACTTTGCTATTGGTAGCATCACGAGATCCAGAGTGGTATCCTAACCCCGAGGTCGATTTTGTGTGTGTGTTTGTGTGTCTGAACAATTATTTTTTTTTGGCTGAAAATCTTCGCTCCCATTTAATTTAAATTCCAATTGCGAATGTTTTAATTTCCAATTTAGAAATACATAGAAAGTGAGCGTTGCTTTTTACAATGATTCTTAAGCTGCAGAATAGAAGATAATTTATCCTTTCATAATTCGAAGGGTAAGCCATAATGTTAAAGGTAATTTTAAGGATATGTTGATCCTTACTCTACAACAGATGAGAGAAATTTCTTGTCCCGGATAAAATAAGTCGAAATAATAGAAGGCAGCTTTCTTGTATAGATAAAATATTTTACCTGCTGGGTCATTTTACATCTGATGATTTTAATGTTTTTATGCTCTAAGCAGTTCAGAGTCGTCTGATCAGAGATGTGCAGCAAATAAATTGAATAACAAATAACTAATAAATACATTTATTTTTAAATACTGACACTAGAATTGAAAATGTTTTGACTGCGGAACTTCTTGGTTGAAAACGTGTCGAATTTTGCCTTTTTTTTAAAAAAAAAAACGATTTCCACCCCTGGCAGGACTCCGTGTTGTTTTCTCTTTCTGAAATTTAGCTATTTCTAAAATGCAGTTCTGAAATTTTAGCGATCGGGGCGAAGCAAAACCTAAACGCCCAGCAAATCTCGGTTTCGTGGTCTCATCTTTATTTATGTAAGTATTCTCCAAGCTTAAAGGTTCTGGTTTTCGAAGGGCGCATCAGGAAAACCCCCACTTGGGAAGCCAACGAGCTCATAGAAACGGACCCGAAGGACAGAAAAATTACACCTTTACCTGGAAGTTTCGGCCTGACTTGAAACTCGCCTTTGAAGTCTCGCTGAGTTTCTGCCCGCCCCCCTCCGCCCCCCCATGCCCCCCTTTTAAGTTGCTTTTTGGTGCATTTTCCTCCCGTGGCAATTTTAAGCCTGCAAGAGGACGGGGGTCGCGTTTCAGCTCAGGAAACCGATGAGACCCCCCACACACACACTCAGGTGGCTTTCGAGGCAGCGGAGACCCCCCCCCCAAGGAGAAAAAAAGAGGAGAGGGGCGTACAAAGACGGCGGTTTCCTCGCGAGTAAAGGCCGGCTAAGGAGGGTGGGTGGGGGGTCTGCAAACCCACCGGCCGGGAAGCGATGCTCTTTCTTTCAGGGGGCGACCTTGTCCCCCCCCCCCGGCTCCCTTCGCCTCTGCCCCAACCCGGGAATGCCTTTTTTTTTCCCCTCTGCACAGGAGCTACTTTTAATTTCTTTTTCTGTGTTTTTTTTCCTCCAAAAAACCTCGGATGCCATCCGGATTTTCATCCCTTCTTTTTTTTCCTGCCAACGGAAAAATAAAAGTTATTTAAAAAAAAAAAAAGTGGGTGTGTGGGGAGAGAGAAGAGGATTTATTTAATGTTGTTTCCTTTCCTTTCCTTTGTTTTCTATTTCCTTTCGTTTGTTTTCTATTTTATTTTATTTATTTTACTTTCTTGGTATGTTACAGTATAGTACATTTATTAGTATATTGCATATGATATTATATAAGTATATTATATTACATTATATTATGTATTATAGTATGTTAATTATATTACATTGCATTACATTATATATTATAGTATGTTAATTATATTACATTGCATTACATTATATATTATAGTATGTTAATTATATTATATTACATTATATATTATAGTATGTTAATTACATTACATCACATTATATATTATAGTATGTTAATTATATTATATTACATTATATATTATAGTATGTTAATTATATTACATTACATTATATATTATAGTATGTTAATTATATTACATTACATTACATTATATATTATAGTATGTTAATTATATTACATTACATTATGTATTCTAGTATGTTAATTATATTATATTAATATTTTGTTTTGTTTTGTTTTTTTATTTTATTCTATATTTTATTTTGTTTTATTTTTATTATTTTATTTTATTTCTATCCCCCCCCCCCAATTCTACCGAGGGGCTCCAGGCAGGCTCATAATTCTACAATTAGAAAACAATTTTTTTAAAAAAAAAAAACACACACCACATTAAAACAATAAAATCATCCAGCAGATAAAGCAGGGTTTATTATTTGTGAAATGAACTCACGAAAATAAAAGGAAAAAATCCATCCGTCCTAAAAAAAAATGACAAATCCAGTCGAAACCTTCCCCGGGGGCTGTCCGTGCGACCCTCCTCACCATCCTCAAAGACCATCGCGCAGATCTCCCCCTCCCCCGTTCTGCCTCTCTCAGCATCTGGGGGGGGGGAAAGGAAGACTCCAGAGGTGGCCTCCAAAGGGCCCGATCCAGTCTCAACATCTGGCTGGCTGGGCGACGAACCCCCCCCCCCCCGGTCGCCTCAAATGACATTTTACTAATCCTTGCCAAACGATAAAAGGATAGCAAATGTTATTTTGTTTTTATCAATAAAATAAAATCAATAAATGCAAGGAAGGATCAAAGTCCTGGCCAAATCGTTCCGAAGTACCCGCGAAGGATTATAAAGCCTGGGGGGGGGGGTCTGCAGGAAAAAAAAGAGGGGAGACACCCCCCCATTCAACAGCCGGAGACCAAGCTAGAAAGGGTCTGGGGCTGGGAATTGGGTCTGGGGGTGGACTGGAAATCCCACTCGCCCTCTTTCCCTGGAGCAGCCTGCTCAGCCCCCAGCAGGGCCCCCTCCCCAGGTCTGCAGCTTTTCCGCTTTAATCCTCCCCGCCAGGCCAGGCTTTTAGCAATCCGATCCCCCCGCCGGGGGAGGGGGGCGTCTTTCTCCGCGAAGTGATCCGACTGGTTTGGTTATCTCTCATTCCGCTCGCTTCCTGGACGCGTTTCTATAGAAGTGTGTGTTGGGGTGTGTGTGTGTTGGGGTTTGTGTGTGTGTGTGTATGTGATTGAGATGGTTCCCCCCTTCCCCCCGCTCGCCCCTTCTTTCCAAATGACTGACTCTTCCTTTCCCCACCCCCCCACCCGCCGCTCCTTGCAGATCCCGGTTTTTTTAAAAAAAAAATCTTCCCCCCAGCACGTGTGAACGGCGACCGGCTGCCTTTAGGCAGAAATGCGAGTCAAGGGATTGAACTCTACGGGGTCCCCCGAAGTTCCGTTGAGGCCAACGGGGTCGGCTCTAAAGCGGGAACCGAGTCAGGCGCCCGGTTCCCGCGGTCAGTTCATCATTAAACCACGGTTTGTTGGAGGAAATGTGGGGTCGGGAGGCGGGCAAATTCCATAAACTGGCTGGACACATTTTTAGAGAAGTAGGGGTTTCCACACACACACACACACCGGCTCGCCCCTTCTTTCCAAACGACTCTTCTGTCCCCGCTCCTCGCATATCCTGGCTTCAGAAAAATGTCCCAAGCACGTGTGAACACACACACACGCACGGGTGTCTCAGGACAGCAAACTCGAGAAGGGGGGAATTGCTACAATCGGCCGCGTTTTGCCAGGTAAGGAAGCTGGTTCCGGAGGCTGACATGCACACGGGAAAACGCTCCCCCCCAGAACACGTGTACGCTAAGCCAGAGGAGCAGGAAGCTCGCTTTGGGCCCCGCTTCTTTTGAGGAGGGGGAAGAGGCAGGTTAGACCCACAGATAGCTGCCGGTGTACCTAGTAGCTGAAAAAAAAAAAAAACAAGCGGGTAATTGACAGCTTTTATTTATTTATTAGTCTTTTATACATCAATATTAGGGCTGATCGAAAGACAGAATTGGAGAGGATCAGAAATTCGAAGTGGAAAGATTGTGGCCTAAAACCAGCCTGGGAGGGGGGGGTTATGGGCACACTGGGTGCCACCCCCCAAAAAAATCTCGGATGGCTCTTTAAAAAAATCTGGGCATTGACCACATTTTAATCTGTCAATTGCAAAGCTGCGCAGATATATTACGACATCCTCAATTCTTGGGAAGAACTCAGCGCTTATGAAGGCCCACACCAGCGAAACATCTGCCAGCACAACTGTATAGTTTCACTTCGTTGTGAACCGAAATCATCGTAAAATAACCTTAAATGCCCAGTCGGGTCTAAACATCTGGCTGATGGGGCGAACAAAGCCATCCTAACGACCGACCCTCGTTAGTAACATCGCGGTTATTAATCTGTGAGACTCGTGAACTCGGAGAGGGGAAGGTTATGCCTAAATAAATTGTGAACGATCCTGAAAGATTAGAGAGACTGGATCCTGAAAGAGAGACTTGGACTTGTCTGAAACGGTATAGGCGGGTCTCTTGCTTGAGCAGGGGGCTGGACTAGAAGACCTCCAAGGTCCCTTCCACCTCTTTTCGGATTGAAGACGAATAGAAAATTCGAATATAAAGGAAGGGATGAAATACTCGCAACCGGGGAAAGCCACAATCCCGGGGCCAAAAAAGGAGGCGCCCCTCTCCCCCAAACCGCCCTAGATAGGTGGGCGGCCCTGGCTCTTCCCCAAGCCGGCGCCCTCCAGGTGCAGAGGACGCGGGTGGCAGCATCTGGCGGGCGCCCGCTTGGGGATGATCGCCCCGTCTCTCGCGTGCGCAAAGCAGGGAATTTTTTGGGAGACGGGGGGGGGGTCGAGGGAAATGGGGCAGGTTGAACGGGCCCCAAGGCAGGAATCGGGACACAGGTGAGACCCCCCCTCCGGTTTTGAGGATCGGGCTGGGGGCGAGAGGGGGAGGGGATCGGCTTGGCTCCCCTCTATCCGTAGCCGGAGGGCGCCAGGTTGGGTTAATCGGCGCGGGGAGCTTTCATTAAAAGGGGGGTGGTCGGTTTCCGCCATTTTTGCCCCCCCCTCACCGCTGGTTGGCTGGCCTTCCTCCTCCTCTTCCTCCTCCTCCTCCTCCTGGCTCGGAGCTGGACAAAGGGAGGCCGAGGGCGGGGAGGGGCGCCGGAGCCCCCCTGGAAAACGGGGCGGCGGGGAGGGGGGGCGCGCGTAAATTTTTAAAAAGGCCCCGCCCGCCCTCGAGGCCCCTTCCCCCTCGGCCGGGCTCCAGGCCGCCAGGGACACCGGATACCTGGCCGGCTCAGGTGTCTCCGGATCGCTTTACCTGGCGCGGGGCCGGCCACGCCAGCAGGTAAGTGGGCACCCAGTGGGCGCGGAGGAGGTGCCTGCCCGGCGGAGGCTGTATAAAGAGCCTCCGCCGGGCCAGGACCGGAGCCAGCCCGCCGGACCGATCCGGGCCCAGGTAAGGCGGGCCGGCCGGCCTCCCTGCCCGCCCCTTCCCCTTTCCTTCCCTCCCCACCGGTCCCCGGCTCCGCCTCCGCGCAGGTGCGCAGGGTCTCTCCCCCCACCCCCCACCCCCGGTATTCCCTGCCGGCGGGAACCGAACCAGGAGGAGTCGGTGGGCTCGGCCCTTCCCCGCGAGTAGGGGAGATGGGGACCCTTCCCCTCTATTCCTGGCGGGGTCCTTTCCGGCCGAGCCGGGGGGGGGTCCCGCTTCTTCCCCGCGATTCCGACCCGCTCCCCCCCCCCTCCTCTGGGACTCCAGAGCCCATGCTTGAATCCTCCTCGGGTGGCGGGTGAGGATTAAAAAGAAAGCATCCACGCGGGATGTTCGGCCATCAGGTCGTGGGAACGCCGCCCGCGGGCGCTGTCTTGGGTTTGGGTTTAAGGTGCGTGGAATTGGGTCGGATGCTCTGCTTAAACCGAGTGGGGCGGTAATCCTGGGGGGAGGGGAGGGGAGGGGGGGGAACCCTGCCAGGGTTGCGTTCCCACGACTCGCTGAACCCCTAGATGGCCCAAACCCGCTTTGCCTTCAGGATTTGCAGACTTAGTGCCCTTAGTGCCAAGTTCGGGTCAGAAACACGCAGAGTCCCTCCAATAAACCGTGGTTCGATGCCCTTGTCCGTGGGAACACGGTAGTGACTCGGTTCCAGATTTGGAGCAGATCCCCATGGATTTCCATCGCTCGAACCGTCACGTTGGCCCAAATTGACCCGGTCGGTTTCCTTCCCTTTAAAAGTGGCATAAATACGGTTCCGAAGCGCTTCTAATTCCTCCCGAGTAGACCAATCCAGGAACCGCTTGCCTTTCAACTCGTGGGAACGACCCACCAGATCTGGAAATCCGCGGCCCTTGTGGCTGCATTCACACGATCCCTTTAAGCCAGATCCCTCTCAAAGCTTGGTTAATGTTGACCTTGGTTAGCCTTTTTTTTTTTTTTTTTTACGGTTGACGCAAACCTAGTTTACGGCACGCAGCGTGTGAACCCAGAGAAGAGGTTAACTGCAGGATCCGCTTCACAGGTCGTGTGAACGGACCCAGCGAGACTCGCGGGTTCGGTCAGAGCCAGCCTCTTGACGGCATCGCCCTAATATCGGTCGTTTTAATTCCACCGCATTTTTTCGATTGTAGCTTCTTCTTGGTTGACAGCAGAGAGGAAAAAGAAAAGCCGAATAAATTCCCAAAAATCTGAGAGAAAACGAGGCCGGCTCGTTTGGGGGTGACACGAAACACCCCTCCCCCCAATTGCGACTCGTCGTGGGAAACCGAGCAACCCTATTCGACAGGAAACCCGGGTTCTCTTAACTCCAGGTCACAGGGTCGTCGGAATACAAGCCCCCCCCTTGCAAAAAAAAATTAAAATGGGAGGGGGGCGCCTTGAAGACGAAGTTTCTGAAGTGTCTTTCTGTGCTTGGTTCGCAGGCCTCTCAGCATCCCGGGGGGGGGGAGAAGACATTGTCAAGACCCCCCCCCGCCCCGTCGGCGTCACCAGCTTCGGGAGGAAGAAGAGAGAGAGAGACAGATGGAAGGGGAGGTAAACGGGGAAAACTCGGCTTATTTACTGGAGGGGGGCGGTGGGGAAGAGGAGCAGGGGGAGGAGAAGGAATTGGGGAGGGGGGAGACAAATCCGACCTTCATTGCTGGCAGTTCCAAGTTCCCAAACAGTGCAAGCTTCCGGGCCCTGCAGCTCTCTTCGTCAAGCAAGGGGGGTTCTCTATGCCTCCCCCTCCCGCCAGGACCCGACCCGCTGCCTGCTTAGCATCTCCGCGGGGGGGGAGTGGGGGCGGATGGGAGGGTCCTCGACCTGCCTCCTCCTTGCCCGCTGGACACCCCCCTCCTCCTCCTCTTCCTCCAGGTCTGGCCGGCCCGTTATTTGATCCCGCGAAACTCCCGCGAACCCTAACCCGAATCTCACACACCTGCTTCGAATCTCCGTTTGTTTCGGTCGCCGGGGACCACCACCACTCTCCCACTCCCGAATTAAGCCGGGAGTTTGACATTAGGAGGAAGAAGCCCGGGACGAGGGGGGGGCAACGGTTCGCCCGCGCTTCGCTTTCGCCGACTGGGTTTCGAATAATGCAAAGGGGGGGAGGGTCTTTTTTCCAAGTGGGTTTCAAAATCGGGTTCGAATATTCGTGCGAAAATCGCGTTTGGTTTTTTTTGTGCATATTCACAAAATTCGCCACGTGTAGTCGCAAATAAATTTGATCGACCGGCGAGCTGTATGTGTATACATGTGTGTGTGTGTGTGTGTGTGTATATACACACACATACATACACATGTATACGTGTGTATGTGTGTGTATGCGTATGTGTGTATGTGTGTATGTGAATATATGTATATATGTGTGTGTGTATATTTACATATTTACATATATACACACATATATGTATACTCATATACATACATCTATATATATATATATATTCTGTATACACATACCGTCAAATTCATTTGCGAATACGCATTGACAAACGAGACACAATTTTCGCGCGAATATCAGTCGAACCTAATTTTATATAGGCCTTCTTTTGAAAAGACGCGTTTCCGCATGCAGACGTAACCGAGACAATACGTGTTTATTCTCACCGAATACTTTTTTTTTTAATGTTGCTCGTTTGCACCCTGTCCCCTGGTTTAATCTCCCTTCGGATCTAGGTCCCAGCATAAGGGGTGGGGGCACCCTGGAGACCCCCTGGGAGGATCACAGCTGACAGAGCGGCTGTAAAGGAGCCCTTGACACTTATGTGCGCGTGTTCACACGACCAGCAACCTTTCCCCCCCCTTCTTTCTCGCCAAATTATTCTGTGTTCTGGGTGAAGGCCGCCGCTCTGTCTTTCCTCGCCCCTTCCTCTAAAAAAGGGGGGCTGAACGGGGTGGGAGAGGGAAGGGAAACCCACCACCCCTCTTCCCCCACCTCTGCCTGGGCAGAGCCTGCCGTTTCCATCTTGCAGGGACCCCCACCCAAAGAGAGTCGGGAGGGCATCTCGGTTCCCCTCGCCACAGCGCCCACCCCTCCCTAGCCCGGCTGGGGATAATGGGAAAGGTAGTCTTCCTTCCTTTCCAAGCGGCTGCTTTTTTGGGGTGGTGGGTGGGTGGGGGGCGACGGTTTGGTACCTTTGAGGGGAGGGGGAGCAACCTGACCCCGGGCGGTGGTCTCCTGTTCCCTCGGGAGAGGAGCGGGCCGTGGTGGGTCGGCCGAGCCGTTTCCAAGCGGGAGAAGGACGCGGCGCCGGCGGTTATCTGAATCGTTTACGGGTCATAAGGAAAGAAAAGAATTATTAGGAATTAATAAAATGGCTTATTTATAGAGGGGGCACCGGCGAGTCATTTATTCGGCTGGGTACAATTGATGAGGGACCCCCGCATTGACTTCGGTCCGGCTCCGGATTAGGCACGCGGGGGCGCCGAGGGATCCTCAAAGCCCCGCTTTAATAGCGATTAATATAATCACTTTTTTCTTTAATTAATCGGAAAGACCGTCCTGGGGATGTGGGTAGAGCCCAAATGCCCCCCCACCCCGAGCATCACCTTTCCTGGGGCGGGGGACGGCGGCTCTTCTGGACCTCCGCCCTCATTTCCCAGCTTTCAGCCCCCCGCCGCCGGGAGCGCGCCTTCACACGTGCACACGCCTGCCCAGAGGCCCGCCCGCCCAGATTTAAATCGGGGGTCGCGGATGGAGGGGTGGGCGACTAGACAGGACCCCCCAGCCCGGCCGGAGTCGCAGGTCTTCTGCGGCAAACTCCGCTGGGGTCCCGAGGGGAGGTAGGTGGGGGAGGCCCGCCCCCCCATCCAGCCCCCCCCTCACCCGACCCAGACCAATGGCAGATGCTGTGTGTATGTGGGAGGGGGGGGTCCACGGAGGGCCTCGCCCCTCCCGGCAGGAGCTTAAAGGTTTGGAGGAGGGGAAAAGGGGGACCCCTCCCCCGCCCTTGCCCCCCCCCCGCCCTCCCGCCATCTGGAAGGGAGGGGGGTTGCTCGGCGTGCGGGGAGAGGGCGGAGCAGGCAGCCCAACCCCCCCTTCCCCTCCCCTCCCTCCGCCTTACCTGGCTCTTTGCGCACCGCCCGCCACACCTGAGGGATCGCGCAGCTCTTCGCGTCTGGTTTCCTTACCGGGCCTGCTCCCCCCCGTTCCCTCCCCTGCTGGACGGGGCGTGGGGGGGCTGCGGGGAAAGAGCTCAGCCCGGTTGGGGCACCTCGCTTTTGTCCTTCTGGGCTCATTTCCGCGGGTGAGGAACGGGCTGAGGGGGGGTCTCCGCGCAGCCCTCCGATGCTCTTTCCTGACTCCAAGGTCGCTTTCCGACGTGATCTGGACACCGGTGGACGGACGGTCAGCCAAAGAGGAGGCTGCTCTGCGGCGAGGGAGGACGCGCTGGGTAAGTCTCCGGCCTGGGGTTGGATCCCGACGACCGGGTCGGGGTCTCGGGGCTTCCATGACGCTAGAAAGCCCGATTCTAGACCCGTGGCTAGCTCGGGAGGGATTAGGGTTTTAATACCCGGAGAACGTGAGCAGGACGTATGCCTAGGGACCCGTGTCTTTTAGGGAGTTTTGTAAACACCTTGACTCGCCGAAGAAGGGCTTTGCTAACGCGTGTCTAGCGCTTCCAGACGTGCTGCGGGGGGGATCTGTCTCCTATATACCCCTCAAGACGGGGGTCCCTCAGGTTTTTCGAGGGGGCTGTGGGGAGAGGAGGGGCTCGAAGGGAGAACCCCCCCCCGTCTCTTTCTGGAGAAATAAACTCGAGCAGACTTTGGCGAAAAGCGTGTTTTCCGGAAGACGGGGGGGGGGGGGGGAGGGGCCGTTGGGCGGCCAGGATTAATCTTAGGCGGTGCAAGGTTTATGAGTTAGCGGATCTCTAGAAATTTCCAGCAGTGGAATCTCGCTGGGTGCGTGGGCGGGTGCGTGGGAAGGTCACGAGTCTCGGTGTCGAGGAACGTGAGAACGCTGCCGCTGACGCTGTTGGCTTGCTTGTTGAATCTGCTAGGATTCTGACATTGGGGACTGTGTGTGATTTGAGGCCAGCCCCCTCCCCGTCCCCACCCGCGCTCGTGATCCCAAACGACCCAGTTTGATCGCCCCGGCCTTTAGCGGGGAGATCTTTTCGGGGGACCTCGAAAAGCCTCTTGTCGCCCCGACCCTCCCCGCCTCTCCGCTGCCTCCCTCGGAAGCCCCCACGCGTGTCTCGGCCGGCAAATCTTTGGCGCGTCCGGGAGCCGGGAAGAAAGAAATCCACCGACTCCTCTCCGGCAAAAGCTGAAGCAGCTTCGGTCGTCCAAGGCGCTCGCGGAGCTCAAGGTTTGCCGTTTCCCCCAGACTCTGCTGGAAATGACCCGCGGGGTGGACCCCCAACGGATCCCTCGCCTTGCGTTGCTGAGCAAATGAGCTGCAAAGCGATCCGGGCTGGGAATCAGCGCGCGGGGAAGGGCGGAGGGCGTCAGGGCCCTGGAGGTCCAGCAAGGCCTTGGGGGGAGACACCCACTGGGGTGGAACCGGATCAGCACAGCACCTGAACTCCTTTCCTACTTCCTTCCCCCTCCTTCCTTCTATCATTCCTTCCTTCCTCCCTCCTCCCCTCCCCCCTCTCCTTCTTCCGTCCTTCCTTCCTTCCTTCCTTCCTTCCTTCCTTCCTTCCGTTTTATTTTCTTTCTTTCTCTTCTTTTTTCTTTCTTTCTTTCTTTCTTCTTTCTTCTTTCTTTCTTTCTTCCCTCCATCCCTCCCTCCCTCCCTCCCTCATCCTTCATCCCTCGCTCCTTCTCCGCTCCCTCGCTCCCTCACCCTCTCTATTCCCCATCTTCCTCCTTCCTTCCTTCCTTCCTCCTCCTTCCTTCCTTCCTTCTCTTCCTTCCTTCCTTCCTTTTTCCTTCCTTTCCTTCCTTCCTTCCCATTCCTTTCCTCCTTCCTTCCTTCCATTTCCTTCCGTCCTTCCTTCCTTCCTTCCTTCCTTCCTTCAAGATCATGCAGTGGGTGGGGGTTTTTAAATCCACAGCCTTCACCACCTCCCCTCCCTTCTGAAATCCGACTTTCACCTGCCCTGTTCATAAGCAGACATTTTCCTTCTGCCCTCTCTCTCCCCTCCCTCCCACTCCCCCCCCCCCACCCCCCAGAAAACCCTTGGCAGCTTTTCAAACAGCTTGCAGATTCTGGGGCACTCAGAGTTTAATGGCGACCCTCAAATATCCCTCTCTGATGTCATTGGCATAATTATTTCGTGCTTAGGCTGAAATTCTGGATTTCAGTCGGGGGAAGCAGACGTTTGAGAAGGCGAAGAAGAATGGGTGCGGGGAGGAAAATCAAAGCCCCAAGTCATAATGTGGGTGTCTCTGTTGAGCATGGGGCAAAGTGGAATTCCATCTAGGTAGGGTTTCCCAGGCAGATGTGAAGAGCTGGCATCCCATAATCCTGCCGTTTGCAACCAGCCTGGTTTCAGGATTCAACCTGCCAGGAAATATATAGCAGTCAGATAGGGATCTATGTATGCGCAGTTTGTCAGCTTAGAAACTAACCAGGATTTTCCCCACTCTGCTCAACTCTGGCAGGTGGTTGGAATGACCAGCAATTCTGTTCTATTGAAATTGACTTGAGCTGGTGATAAGTAGTAGAAATCCAGAAAGTCAAAAGTCTGAAAAAAAGGGATGCCCCTGATATCGCTGTTATTAGATGATGTGTCAACCACAATCAGCCAGATGTTCAGATAAGGGTTGACATTTTTGTCAAACCTACCCAGTCCTTCTCAAGGAACTGAGAGAGCCACAGATGTTTGTTTGATGGGGGTTGTGGTTAAAGGTATTATTGCGGGTATATTTGGTAAGCTCTTCCAAGCCACAAGCTGCTTCCGCAATTGACCTTGATGGGGATTTTGTCAATGGCGATGAGGATGGCCTTCAAATAATAAATAAAATTTCAGTTAATCAAGGGACCTGTGATAGGCAGATATTGTTGTTGATGTTTATTTCTTTGTTTTTAAAAAGGTCTCACTGGCCAGGATGTAGCTAAGCAGTTCCAAGGTCAAGCTGCCTTCGCAATTGATTTGGAACTGATGGGGATTTTGTCAATGCCGATATGGGGTTCACCTGGGTGCTAGGTTGTTTTGCAATTGTTCCGTTTTTTTTTTCCCCCCCCCCGCCCCCCCCCCCCCCCCCCAGGCTCCCCTCCCCAGCGCCCTCGCCCCCCCCCCCCCAGGGGCCGCCACCCCCCCCAGGACCCCCCCCCCCCCCTCACCAGGGCCCCCCCCACAGTCCGTCCCCCTTCCCCCCCCCCCCCCCCCCCATCTTTTTCTTCCACCCACCCCCCCAGCGTTTATCTTTTTTGCCACATGCTCCCCTACTTCTCCTTTTCTATTTGCATGTTTGCATTTTTTTTTCACTTCACTTTGCTTTCTCTTCTCCTCTGCTGCCCGTTTCCGTTGCTCTTTGCCCGTTGCCAGATGTTCAGACCAGACGTGCAGAGTTTTATCCTTCCCAAGGATCGAGCTAGGCAGATATTGTTGTCTGATTCTCCTCCTCCTCCTCCTCCTCCTCCCTCCTCCTCCTCCTCCTCCTCTCCATCCTGTCCTAAGACTCCTCTCCGCCATCCTCCACCGCCAACTCTTGGGACTATGGTTGAGTGCCTTCTTCTCCTGCCTTCCTCCTCTTCCTCTCTTTCTCTTCTCCTCCTCTCCTCCCCCCCAATTCTTGAGACTTGAGTGTCTTCTTTTCTGACTTCCTCCTCTTCTTCTTCTTCTCCTCCTCCTCCTACCCAACTCTTGAAACTAGGGTGAGGGTCTTCTTCTGCCTCCTCCTCTCTTCTCCTCCTCCTCCACCTCATCCTTCTTTCTCTTCCTCCTCCAAAAATCACCACAACTCTTGAGACTAAGGGTGAGTGTCCCTTCGCTTCATCATCTTCTCTTCTCCTTCTCCTCCTCTTCCTCCCCTCTCGCCTACTCCTCTCACCACTCTGGGACTATTGGTGTCTTGGAGTGTCCTGCCTTCACCTCTGCCTCCCTCCGCCTCCTCCACTACTCCTCTCACCCTTCCCTTCCACATCCTCCTTCCACCTCAGTCCTCCCTCACCATCACCCACCACTCTTGAGACTAAGGTTGAGTGTCTTCTTCTTCCTGACTTCCTCCTCTTCTTCTTCTCCTTCTCCTCCTCTTTCTCCTCCTCCTCCTCCTCCCCAACTCTTGAGACTATGGTTGAGTGTCTTCTTCCTGCCTTCCTCCTCCTCCACCTCCTCCTCCTCCACCTCCTCCTCCTCCTCCACCATCACCACCACTCTTGAGAGTATGATTGAGTGTCTTCTTTCTGCCTCCTCTTCTTCCTCTCCTTCTCCTCTTCCTCCTCCTCCTCCTCTTCCACCTCCTCCTTCTCCACCATCACCACTCTTGAGACTAAGGTTGAGTGTCTTCTTCTTCCTGACTTCCTCCTCTTCTTCTTCTCCTTCTCCTCCTCTTCTCCTCCTCCTCCTCCTCCTCCTCCCCAACTCTTGAGACTATGGTTGAGTGTCTTCTTCCTGCCTTCCTCCTCCTCCTCCTCCTGGCACTGGGGAGAGGGCCTGTGGGGGGAGGAGGAGAAAGGAGGGGCCTCTTCCCTGACTTTGGAAGGTGGCTTTGCAAAGAGACTGCAGATAACCCGGCTGGGCTGCTCCTGCTGCCGCTGCTACCGCAGTGGCGTCTTTTCCTGGGGGTGATTGATTGGGAGGGTGGAGCCCAGCTGGGTGGGGATCTCTGCTGGCGGAAAAAGCACCGGCTGCTGGATTAGCCTCGGGGCACAGAAGCTGGCAAGGCTGGGCATCTCTCCTTCCCTGCTAAGCTGTGCAAGGTGAGTGGGTCACTTTCTTCTTCTTCTTCTTCTTCTTCTTCTTCTTCTTCTTCTTCTTCTTCTTCTTCTTCTTCTTCTTCTTCTTCTTCTTCTTCTTCTTCTTCTTCTTCTTCTTCTTCTTCTTCTTCTTCTTTTTCTTCTTTTTCTTCTTCTTCTTCTTCTTCTTCTTCTTCTTCTTCTTCTTCTTCTTCTTTTCTCTCTCTCTCTCTCTCTCTTCGGTTGGATCTTCTCTCCTTTGCCCTCCTGACACACGCCCTCTCTTCCTTCGCCCCCCCCCCCACCAGCCCCAAAGACCCCCTTCCCCGACAGACAGGCAGGTAGAAAAACTCCCCAGATAGCTGGGGGAGACTGCCCAGGTCTATGGGTCTTGCAGTCCCATGCAACGAAGTCTCCCAGCTGTTCGAAGATGGGGCAGGGGAGAAGGAGACGATAGCTTTGGGGTGGGAAAAAAAGGGAGAGAATTGTATAAAAAAGGCAATTAAGCCTCGTCTTTCCTGGAGGAAAAGTCAAGTTACAGAGGAGAAAAAAAAAGATGAAAAAAAAAAAAAAGACTTTTTAGAGAGAAAAATAAAGGTGGGGACGTTCGGAGGGCAGGAATAAAATTTCCGAAGGCCGTGGAGTAATCTTTCTGCCTTTTCAATCCATTCCTTCATTTAAGATAAATTGAGTTTTGTTTTATTTCCTCTCCTCCGTTGTTTACCGCTTCTCCTTCTCCATTTGGGGAATACATTTAAAATTGTGATGGCAGCGATGTTTTGGCAAAAGCCCTTAATTGGAATGTGTGATGTAACGGAAAGAAGAAAGCAGGATAAATTTGAGGATTTGCAGAGCATTTGAAAGGTGTTTTTTTTTTAAAAAAAAAGACAAAACGAATATTCTTTTTATTTTTTAAAAAAAATAAAAAATTTTAATAGATTTTTTTTTACATTTTTTTTAATAGATTTAAAAATAAATAAATCTCTAAATCTCAGTGCAATATTTGTTGCTTCTGAACCTTTTTACCTTCATTTTTTTTTTTTTTACCAAGCAAGCTAGTTGGGTTAATTTTTGCTTTATAAATTCTAAAGATAATTTATAGGGATCGATTTATAACTTATTCATTGCCTTTGAGATCTTGCAGCCTTCGTTAATTTTATTTTAGGAAACGGTAACACATCTCTTGGAAAAAGAAAATAATATCCTGGTGTTTTTTTGTTGTTTTTGTTTTAAATAACTCTTAAAATTGAGTAAAGCATCTGAGCTGATAAAAATCTCCTTTAGGCCCCGTGATTATTAAACCCTGCAGTCAATAATTTCATTGTTGCTGATTTTTTGACCTTGAGCTAATGTACCTAATAATGCCATTTATCTCTGCTGGTTTTGGGCCATGATGAAGCTTTGATTTGATGGTAGCAGTTTATTTTCCACCTAAAACCTTCTGCATTTATTTGCTCTCTCGGGCTAAGAGATAGCTATTTTGGACTGTGAATTGTGAGTTGTTGTTTTTTTAAATACACAGCTTCTCTTCTTGCATCAGCATATCAAAGCAGGACCCCTGGGGGAGGCCTCCCTAAGCTCTACAATTAATGCCATTGTAGAATTTAATTGTTGTTTTCTTTTTTCTTTCTTTCTTTTTTTTTTTAAAAAGGGGTTTCTGTTAAGGACCTTGGCTAGCCTTGTATATTTTTAAAGAGGGCCAGTGACAATTTCTATTGCAACAAATGGGTCTATTTTTCTCTCCTGTGAGTAACCCCTAAGCCTTCTTGGGCTCTTAAGATCATTACCCCCAAAACGGTCCGACTGGTTTTGTAATAATGTAATCCAGTTCCATTCCAGTCACCTTAATTCTGCCCTTGATCTTCACCAGCAATGGACCACGTTTTGCCAAAGCACAAAGAAGATCTTTAGGGATCTCTTTACGGTAGATCCTCTCTCCCCCCCCATAGAAAGAAGCACAAAATATTCACGCTTCTTTAATGTTGGATCCTGTTTATTTAATAGCCTCAATGAAGCCCTAAGGAGATCTATTCAGAAATGCTTTGATTTTAATGGGAGTTTAAATGCAAATATTCCCTGAAGCTAAACTTGTCTCCTGCTTAACATTTGAATCTATCTGTTGGGTCAACCCAAAGGTTATTATCTATATCTATATCATCTATATCTATATATATCTGTATATCTATATATTATCTATCTAATCTCTCTCTCTAAACTCTAATCTGTCTATATCTATCTATCTCTATCTATCTATCTATCTATCTATCTATCTATCTATCTATCTATCTATCTATCTATCTATCTATCTATCTATATCTATCTATCTATCTATCTATCTATCTATCTATCTATCTGTTATCTATCTAGCTAATCTCTCTAAACTCTCTCTAATCTCTCTATCATCTCTCTATCATCTCTCTATCTCTCTATCTCTATCTCTATTTATCTATCTATCTATCTCTATTATCTATCTAATCTCTCTAAACTCTGTAATCTATCTATCTATCTATCTATCTCTATTATCTATCTATCTATCTCTATTATCTATCTATCTATCTATCTATATCTATCTCTATTATCTATCTAATCTCTCTCTAAACTCTCTCTAATCTATATCTATCTATCTATATCTATTATCTATCTATTCTCTCTTTAAACTCTATCTATCTATCTATCTATCTATCTATCTATCTATCTATCTATCTATCTATCTATCTATCTATCTATCTATCTATCTATCTATCTATCATCTATCTATCTATCTATCTATCTATCTATCTATCTACCATCTACCATTTATCTATCTATCTAATCATTTTATTCTTTGTATTTCTTAACCTCCCATCTCCCTCCCTTCTTGTCTTCTGCAAATGCTTTTCAACCAGCCAGGCCCTTCGAACCGGTCTGAGATTTCCTGGTGGTGCCCTCTCCCAAATCCTTATGCCAAACCCTTGCCTACATATATATATATATATATTTAAAAGAGACCGTTCAAGGTGATCTGGATGCTTCTTCAGAACGAAACCTCTATGACTTTGCAAGCCTTAATTTTCTCCTTGGGGGGGGGGGAAACAAAACAAAACCCAACCCTGAGTTTTGTATATGGCCCTGGCGAGGGGGGATAGGCAGCTGTGAGAGACGCAGGCTGCGGGTGCCACCGATGGAGGGTACCAGCCCTGCGATGCAGTTGGTTTGAAGGATGATGTAATTCCGACATTAGCTGCTGTGCCTCATGAGGCACGGATCACATTTCAGCAAGCATTGTCTCACCCCATAGGCAGAAAGCTGGGCTGATCCCTTTCTGAAATCCTAGCTCCCCCCCCCCCCCAAAGCCAAGTGCTAACGTCTCCAGGTTTCCGATTTTGCATTGATAATTTTCCTTTTTATTTATTTATTTTTTCTTCTTGGCTCTCGTTGATCACAATTTGGGGCAACCTATTGAATTGTCTATTCAAGTGAAGCCCAAAAGTCATTTTTTCCCAGACTTGCAAATGACCATTTATTTGTTTAAAAGAAGAAAAAGAAAAGGATGATATACAGAATGAAAGACCATAAATGGGTTTTTTTTGTGTGTGTGTGGTAAAAATGATAGAAATGTGTGTTTTTTTAAAGTCTGGTTTTAGACCTATTGTCGGTGCTGTTTATTCCCAGGAAATTGAATAAAAACACGGCTGCAAAATAAACGTTACTTACCTAAAAGAAATTACATTTTAAAAAATCGCATTGAGTTGAATGGAACTTACTTCTGAGTATAAAATTGTGCTGTCTTAATTTTTATTTTTTTAAGGGCTGGTAAACAATTTGCAGGAGTGGTGATTCAGGCAAAGATTTTCTTAAAACTCCATTTTCCCCAAAGAATCTGCAGATTTTCAAAAATGGTGCCATATAAACAGTTCACACAAACAATTGCTCAGATGCAATATATAGTACTGTCTAACCCTTCTGGATGGAAACATTCAAAAGATTTAATTAAAAAAAATTAAGAAAAGAGATTTACTTTTAAGAAGAAAAATGGAGTTATTTTCTTTCTGCTTTCTATTGCCCTCGTTTATTTGCTTCTGACTGGAACAGCACCTGGGATGTGTCAGCAGTTTCCTGCATCACTTTAAAATATTTCGTTTATAGTAAAAATATTATTATACTGTATCAGGAAAAAGAAAGAAAAAGAAAGAGAGAGGTAGAAAGAAGGAAAGAGGTAGAAGGAAAGAAAAGAAAGGGAAGGAAGGAAGGAAGAAGGGAGGCAGGGAGAGAAAGAGGGAAGGGGAAAGAAGGGAAGAAAGAGAAAGAAAGAAAGAAAGAAAGAAAGAAAGAAAGAAAGAAAGAAAGAAAGAAAGAAAGAAAGAAAGAATTTGATTAATTCCTGGGAATTTATCTCACCAATAAACTCAGCCAATTGATCAGATTACTTCAATCTTGCTCCTTTTTAATAATAATAATAATAATGATGATGATAATAATAGTAGTAGTAGTAATAATAACAATAACAATAACAACAACAACAATAATAATAATAATAATAATAATAATAATAATAATAATATTAATAATAATAATAATAATTATTATTATTATTATTATTATTATTATTATTATTATTATTATTATTATTATTATTATTATTATTATTATTATTATTATTATTATTATTTTAAAAATCCATCATTACCAGAAAATAAACTCATCACTAATTCAAATGTTGATAAACCCCCATGTATCTATTGATGCAAATGAGGAATTTATTTGGATACTCCCTACACAGTCCTCCCAAATTTTGAAAGATATCATGCTGAATATCTGCAACCTTAGCAGGGATGGATTAGATAGATAGATAGATAGATAGATAGATAGATAGATAGATAGATAGATAGATAGATAGATAGATAGATAGATAGATAGATAGATAGATAGATAGATAGATAGATAGATAGATAGATAGATAGATAAATAGATAAATAGATAAATAGATAAATAGATAAATAGATAAATAGTTAAATAGTTAAATAGTTAAATAGTTAAATAGTTAAATAGATAAATAATAGATAAATAGATATAGCTATGAATAGATATATAAACAAATGTTAGATAGAGATGATATAGATAGATGATAGATATAGAAATTAGATATATATAGCTATAAATATATAAACAAATGTTAGATAGAGAGATGATATAGATGATAGATGATATAGAAAAATAGAGATAGATGATAGATATAGCTATAAACAGAGATATAAATAGATGGTAGAGAAGATAGATATAGATGTAGATAATAGACAGACAGATGGATAGATAGCAGTTGCAATTCTGTGGTTTTCAACCCTAATTGCAACAAATGAGGAGATATCCAGAATTTATATCCTAAATTCTAAATGCGCTTCTGGCATCAAAGCAATGGACATTCAGCTCTTCTTAAACATTCCTTGAGGAGGCAGATAGACACGCAGTAGAATTTTTTGCTGCATTGACCTTGTGTGTGTGTGTGTGTATTTGTATATACGTGTGTGTATGTATATATTTATATATATTCGAGGCAGCCTTTCATTGCTTGATAGATACTCAACAGTGCTGGTTATTCTGAAATCCAGACAGGCGAGGTGAATTTCATAAGCCTGCCGTTTCTTGGAAAAGCAGGTTCCCCACTTAGGTAGCCGCGCGTTCTTCAATCCCTGCAAACCTTTGACATCTGTGCAAAGGCGCACACGCTTATTAAATAAACCCCCAAACCCCTTAATCCTTAAGTCAAGCGGGCTGCCTAGAAGCACTTCGGGGCCAATCAAACCTGGATTTTCACTTCGGCACCGGCTGAAAAAAAAAGCTGCAAATCTTTCATTCGAAGAGCGCGAAATAGATCTCAATTAAATTAACAGCACTTTGGCGGCGGGTGTTTTTCCGACCTGGGCTTCTTCCCCAAATCTCCCCCAACTAGGCGAATGGATCTCGGATTAGCGCTGGATCTGAGCCTTGCCTGGTCTGCAGCATCGATTTCTTGATTTGCGTTTACTCGTTTTTAGTTGAAATTTAATTTCAAATGTTAATTTTATCTCTGGGGAAAAAAAATAGATGTTCAGGCTGACCATCTCCCCTGGAAGTTGACTCTGGGGCAGCTTCCCCATTTTAAAACAAACAATTAAAAATATGGAAACATGAAAAACTGCAGAGATTCAAGCGGGGTGTAAAGGATTGTGTAATAATTTAAATCAAATATAATTTGCTGATGAAGTAATGCGTATTATTAAAACGTATTTTTTTAAATAATATTTGGACACGATTCGTAATGTCTCGTCGGAAGTCAGAAACTCTTGATTTTTGTTCTGCTGGCAACTGGGCATCCGAAAGGCAGTTCCTCCTTCTCTTTCTTTGTTTGTTTGTTTTTTTAATTCAAAAGTCAACCTTGCAAAATTCAACAGGGTTCCCTTGCAGCTAAACGGAGGCATCATCGCTGCAAGCTGGTTTGCCTTGGAGGAGGCTCCTGGAAACTTGGTGGGCTTTTATTCTTGAGTAAACAACCGTTGTGTGTGTTTCTGTTCGCCTGCTGTGAAAAGCAGCAATTTTCTCTCTGCAGGAGAAGTTTCCTCCAAGCCTTTTTGGTTTCCCCCCCAAAAAAATAGAGAGGGGAAAACCGCAAGGAAAAGCTCTATTGGAGAGGCAGCCCGGCTCGAAGCTTGAACAGGAACCAGGATCCCATATTTTTTATTTTTATTTTTTGCAAATATTCCCAAAAGTTTGTATACGTGGAACAAAAAAACAAAACGCAAGATGCACAGAATCGTAAGCTGAAAGGTGCCTCCTGAAACAAACGCGTTTTTGTGAGTTCACAGCACAGATGCCTGCAGCTGTGGATGGAAAAGCTGAAAGGTTTTTTTTTGTGCATTGGTCCAAACCTCTGTAGGGAGGTCTGTGGGGAACAAAAAAAAAAAGGGGGTCCCGGGTGGATTCTTAAGGGGCTTTTATGATGGAGAATCCGGGGTGGGCTGCATCCCAGCCGAAGAAAAATCGCTTTATAATTGGTTTTGCAGCAGGATTTTGATCCATTGCCATGCAGAATAACAGAATAACAGAATAATAGAACCACAGAATGACAGAACAACAGAACAACAACAGAGTTGGGAGGGACCTTGGAAATCCTCTAACTCCTTTCTCAAACAGGAGACCCTTATATGGATGCCTCCTTCCTGAGACTGGAAGAATGCAATTAATTAATTGTAGCCGGAAGTCGAGGAAGGACGTAGGTTTGGCTGCTTGGGAAGCAAGGAAAACAGAAGCAGACCTGATTGGTAATTGGATGGGGTGCCATCGGGTGATGTCAGCATGGTTAGATTACATGGCGGTGACAAACCACTTTTGTAGGCTTGTTAAAAGAATGAGATGTGTTCCATAGCACAGCGTTTCTCAACCTTTGGCGAGTTTAAGACATTGTGGATTTCAACTCCCAGAATCCCCCCAGTCTGGAAATAGCTGGCTGGGGAATTCTGGGAGTTGAAGTCCACATGTCTTAAGCTTGCCAAAATTGAGAAACACTGTTATAAAATAATGAGGTGATATTTGATTTTTGATGCTTCAGTGTGTATCACTGTGGCATGGGTGTCTGCTGGTGTGTGTGTGTGTGTGTGTGTGTGTGAAAATGTCAAAATGGGGCCCACAACCATACAGCTAAGCCCTGTTCAATTTTTTTTTTTTTACGTGTGTCGAAAAGGAGGAAGACTTTCATTGCAGGCTTGTGGATGCCATTTTGACTTTTTTGACCTGCTTCCCCGCAAACAGCTCTGATTTAGATACCTTATTTAGTCAGCTTGATCCAAACACAGACCGGGGGGTGGGAAGGAATATTATAAAAATAGACCCTGTTTTTAGTATTATTCACTCAATCCAAAATGCAATGAATATTAATCGGGAATAATCTTATTTTATTTGGTACAGACTATATTCAGAATAAACAGGGGTTGTTGTTTTTTAAATAGGTTTATCGAGGTTTATTACATTTATATGCGCCTGGCTCCTAGCACCGCTAGGTGATTAATAACTTAGTTGGTACCTAGCACTAGCTTGCTTTTCCTGGGTGAATTAGTGCCCACCCGAATGGGCACCAGCTCACCTTGTGGGAGGGAGTTACACAGATTAATCCTGTCTTTTGCTCCACTCCAGATTCAGCCTTCCCCAGCTGGTGTCTTCCTAGTGTGCTGGATTAGCAGTGCCCACCGTCCGCTGAAGAGATTAGGGGTTACTATGAAACCCACCTAAAAAGCCCCAACTTGCTTCTAAATATCTTTGGCAGATTCTCCCGCAGAATTCATTCTCCTTTTTTCCACTTCCCTTCTTGGAAAGCCATCAGCAGAGTCCCACCAGGTCCAGGAGGATGGAAAAGGTCCTATATTTTTCTATACACATCTTCTTTTGATTGTTGGGGGGGGGGGGGGGGGATATAGAAATATGCAAGCCAAACAGAGAGCAAACCCCACACTCCCCTTCTGGCACTGATGACGTTCCCTAGTTGGGTAATCAAACATCTGCAAGGAAACAAGCAAGCTCAGAGAGCACCAGGGACCCCACAGTTCAACCCCCGGCTGCAAATACTCTCTGAGGAAGTTAGATAGCTATGGGGATGGGTGGGTGGGTGGGTGGGTGGGTTAGGGGAGAGAGAGAGAGAGAGAGAGACAGACAGACAGACAGACAGACAGAGACAGACAGACAGACAGACAATGGATGGATGGACGGACGGACGGACGGACAGACAGACAGACAGAATGGGTGGATGGATGGAAGGATGGATGAGTGGACAAATAGATGATAGTAGATGATAGATTGCTATTGATGGATAGATAGATAATAGATGATGGATAAATGATAGATAGATGGATGGATGGATGGATAAGTGGATAGATTGATAGATGATAGAGATATAGAAAGAGAAAAAAAATAGATAGATAGAAAAATAGAAAGATAAAAAGATAGAAACAGAAAAATAATAGATTAGCTAGATAGATGATGAGAGAGAGTGGATGGATAAGTGGATAGATTGATAGATGATAGAGATAGATAGCTATAGAAAGATAGATAGCTATAGAAAGAGAAAGAATAGATAGATAGATAGATAGATAGATAGATAGATAGATAGATAGATAGATAGATAGATAGATAGATAGATAGATAGATAGATAGATAGATAGATAGATAGATAGATAGATAGATGTGCAGTCTCCAAGAGGTTGAATTGGACACCAGCCAGAGTCCCGAGAAAAAATTCCCGTAAACCTGGGAAGGCAGGCAGAGCCTGGCTGGGCACAGATGCCCTGCGCATCTCCATCTCCATTTGCACCAGGGGAGGGGGGGGACTCATTAGCCATTCCCTCCCTTCTCCCCCCACTCTGAATCAATCTAAGTGAACTGAAGTTGGGGGGGGGAGCAGGCAGACCAGACCGCTTAGAGATGGTGAAATATTAATAACCCGGCTAATTGATCTTCTTCCTCTGCAGTTCCCCCCTCCCTCCCAGCACCGGAGACCCTTTAGAGAGGACCCCGCAAGGAAAGAAAAGTGGGTGGGGGGCTGAGGAGGATCAGATCAGGGGGCCAGGCAGGCTGGGGGGGGCATACGTCATTATCCTTTTGACCCTTCCTGGATTGATTTCTGATTTCTTTTGCAAATTCCCAGCCATTTCCTTTCCAGCAGCTGCTTAGGGTGGTGGGGGTTGATGGAGAGATGCTGATCAATGGGACCCCCGCCCACTTGGATTTAAGGGAAAGGGGGGGCACTTAGAAGAAGGGGCGAGGCAGAAGAGTCCCAGAGGCTCCATTTCCTGCCTGATGCCCCCCTCCCTCCTTTCAAGACCCCCAGAGGCGGTTTTGCGCCCAGAGACTGCCCATCTGGTGCCAGAGATTCTCGCAGGAGACATTTCCCCAACTGTCGCTAAGACCCCTCCTCACCCATGCTGGTTTATAGGGGAGGGTGGGGGGGCATTGGCAATCAGACAGAAGCCCCAACGTGCCTCCAAGCAACTGGTTGAGGTCGTGTGGTGACATCTGGCAGGAGGAGACGAAGGAATGGGGGGGTCTCCTTCTGTGACCGGTGGGGAGAGAAAGGGGTCTTTCTTTTCCTGGCCCCCTCCCTCCGGGCACAAGGGGGACTTCAGAATTGTGGTTCTGGTGGCACCCGCAGGCCAGGAAGGACAGGCGCAGGAGTTGGGTGGGTCTGGTTGAAGGAAAAGAAGGAGCAGGGGTGACCGGAGGAACAGTCCTCCAATATTTCAGGGGCTGCCACAAAGGAGAGGGGGTTCAATCTATCTATCTTATCTATCTATCTATCTATCTATCTATCTATCTATCTATCTATCTTCTGATCTATCTACTCTATCTCTCTATCTCTCTCTCTCTCTCTCTCTCCTAGTATCTATCTATCTCTCTCTTTCTCTCTCTCTCTCTCTCTCTCTCTCTCTCTCTCTCATCTCTCTCTCATCTATATTATCTACCTACCTACCTACCTACTGGCTGTGTGTCTGTCTGTCTGTCTGTAGGGGGTCTCTGTAGGGGGGTGAAAAAGTCAAGATGGCGTCATACTTACCTTACTTTAAGGCAGAGGTCCCCAGCAGTGGCAACTTTAAGACTTGTGGACTTCAACTCCCAGAATTCTGGGAGTTGAAGTCCACAAGTCTTAAAAGTTGCCAAGGTTGGAGACCCCGGCTTTAAGGCATGATTTTTTTTTCAGAGATGGGATATTGTGAGATTTGCAGGGCCAAATTCATTCTCTTTGAAATTTAATTTATGGCTTCCATGTTTATTTTAACTCGTTAAATTCAGGGCTCTCAATCCGAGTAAGATGGGCGCCATATAAATTTAACAAATGAAATAAACACTCAGACTGTGGTCAGGAAAGGAGAGCTGTTGCATGAAACTTGGCAGCTTTGAAGCATGTCGTTGGTCCGACTGCTTGTTTTCGCTCGTCGGATATTTCTGCATTGTCCCTCTTTGATTTGTTTGCTTCTATCTCGCCTTTATTATTTCAAATAATAATTATATTATTTGAAATAATAAAGGCAGGATACAGGTGGTGAACATATCTGACACAGCTTCCTCATTCTCTTTTCCCCATAATAACAACCCTGTGAGGTTGGCTGAGCTGAGATACAGGGACTGGTCCAGCCGGCTTTCATGGCTAAGGCAGGACTAGAACTGACCGTCTCTTGGTGATTGGCCCAAAGTCACCCAGCCGGCTTTCATGCCTAAGGCAGGACTAGAATTCCCAGTCTCCTGGTGATTGGCCAAAAATCACCCGGCTGGCTTTTGTGCCTAAGGCGGGACTAGAACTCACCGTCTCCTGGTGATTGGCCCAAAGTCACCCAGCCGGCTTTCATGCCTAAGGCGGGACTAGAACTCACCGTCTCCCACTTTCTAGCCTAATGCCTTCACCACTAGCGCTTCACCCAGAATGGGTCTAAAATCTGGAACTTCCTGCCTCAAGAAATTCAACGCTTTTTAATCAAGGACTTATGACCGTTTTTCACACCTGTGACTGTTGCAGCATCCCCTGTGGTCCCGTGATCCAAATTCAGACGCTTGGCAACTGTCATGTACTTATGACTGTTGCAGTGTCCCGGGTCCTGTGATCGGCTTTCGCTTTGATAAGCAAAATCAATGGGGAAGCCAGACTCACGTAACAATTGTGTTACCAGCTTAGCAGCTGCAGCGATTACTGCAGTGGGAGCACTGCAGCTAATAACTGTGGGGAGAAAGGTTGAAAAACGGGGCAAAAACTCACTTAACAACCGACGTGCTTAGCGATGGAAAATTTAAGCTCAGGTGTGATTGTAGGCTGAGGATTACGGCATCCGCAGTCATAGCATTGCCAGCTTCTGGCAAGCAAAGTCATTGGGGAAGACGGCAGGAAAGCTCGGGTGGCGATCCTGGGACTGCGGGATACTGCAGTGGTGCAGGATTTGCCTAATGGTAGCAACTGAGAGTGTCACAGTTCTATTCTATTCTATTCCCTATTTTCTATTCTATTCCCTATTTTCTATTCTATTCTATTCTATTCTATTCTATTCTATTCTATTCTATTCTATTCTATTCTATTCTATTCTATTCTATTCCATTCCATTCCATTCCATTCCATTCCATTCCATTCCATTCCATTCCATTCCATTCCATTCCATATTTTCTATTCTTGGCATATTTTTGATAGTTGATTCCAGGGCTTCAAATTTCCATCGCTAAGCAAGGCCATGGTTATTTGAGTTTTGCAATCTTTTGATCGCAGTTGGTAAATGAAGCACATGGTCGTTAATTGAATCTGACTCACTCCCCCCCCCCCATTGACTTTGCTTGTCGGAAGCCGGCTTGGAAAGTCACAAATGGCAAACACATGACCTTGGGGTGTTGCAACCGTCATGAATGCATGCTGGTTGCCAAAAGTCTCAATGTCGATCATGGGATGCTGTGACAGTCGTAAATGTGAGGACCAATCATAAGTCACTGTTTTTTTAGTGTGGTTGGAACTTTGAACAGTCGCTAAATGAATGTTTGTTAAGTTGGGGACACTCTGCATAACAGTCTTTTGCTTAAAAAAAAATTCTAACCAGGGTTTAACCCTTATTCTAGAGAACTGGATACTATAAAAATATCTAATAAATTTATAGAAGGTCATGCAAATGTCTTTATCTGAATGAGCGAACCAGGTTGTCAACCCAGGCTGAGATTTGTCCCGAAATAAATTCCTTGAAATGCTTCTTCTTCTTTTGCAACCCTCCAGATCCCCTTTCAATTCCCATTTTCCCCCTTTACTTCAGGATACCCAGATTTGAAATCCCGAAACCTTTGAAAAGCTTCCCTTCAGATGATATCTTTGATAACCCAGCTTGGGTGGGAAACGTGTTTTCTTAAAAAGGATATATTTTTTTCTTTTCACTGTCGTGATTTTATCTCAGTAGGAAAGGGCCAGGGGGATAGGTTGTCGCTTGTATGTTGTGTTTGTGTTGGTTGCGTTAAAATTTGCCAAGCTCCCATGTCTCTCCGTTTAGCAACGAGCTTTTTGAAGGAGATTTCAGCCAAGCGGAATTTGATCGAGATTCTAAGGTAAAAAAAATAAAAAATAAAAATGAATTGGGCAGAAATGAAATAAAGCGAGCGTGAGAAATTTTCAGTGGGGCAGTCACAATTTGCAATTTTGTGTTGCTTTAGGGAATTTTTTGCAGTGTTCTTTAACTCTTGCAACTTTAAGATGGGTAGACTTCAACTCCCAGAATTCCCCAGCCAGCCTTGAATTCTGGGAGATGAAATCCACCCATCTATAAAGTTGCTAAGCTGAGAAAGCCTACTCTAAGCTATGAATGGACACAATGGCCATACACAATTGTTATGAACAAGGGTCCTGAGTGGGTGGCTTGAAAAACACAAAAGACCAAAATCTAGTGTGCGATGGAAGATCCCACATAGCTCTGTGCTGTTTCCGTCTTGCAGCACTCACAGCCTTGATGAGTGCATCTCCTTGCCAAGTCCATACAATGAACGAGTTTGCAAGAAGAAAACTTTGGTGACTGGGGAGGGGGGCACAACATTAGGGGGTGCGTATCTGGGCATTCTGAACAAGCCCCCCCTCCCATTTAACTGGCTTTCAACAAACCCTTGTCTGAAATAGAATAGGGTCCCCTGATCGAGCAGGGGGTTGGACTAGAAGATCTCCAAGGTCCCTTCCAATTCTATTATTCTCTTAACCTTTGTGACTTTTCAGATAGGTTGCACGGCGCGCATAACCCAGTGTTGACAATCAGAGATATCAATTTAGGTACCTTTTGATCCCTTTGGTCTTGAATTTTGTGGCCGTCGTTTGCGAAACTCCGTCGAGCACACTGAGAAGTCCTGAAATCTCCTTTTCAAAGGAATTTTTCCCCCTCCTTCCTGTGTTTCCCCCCCTTCTTTCCTGCCGTTTTTTGACACCCGGGCTGAAGTGTCCTCCTGTTCTGTGTATGGCACTGGTAGAATTCACTGTGAAAACACTCGATCAGTGAATTACAAAGGGCCATAAACGGAGCAGAGAAAGAACCACGGAGGCATCTGACCCACATCCTTTTCATTGGGAATCTGTGGACAAACGTGGAATCATGAGCGAGGATGCGGTGGTTGGACATAAAGCAGCCGCCTTAACTGGCTGGGTGCAGTTAGCTCTCGGATGCCATTCACACAATCCTTGGAACAAACATTTGCAAGCCAGCCAGGAGTGTTGGTACAAGTAGTCCTGGACTTACGATCACAACTGGGCCCAAAATTTCGGTCGTTAAGTGAGACATTTCTTGCGTTTTGCCCCATTTTTCGACCTGTCTTGCCACAATGGTTAAGCAAATCACCGCAATTGTTAAGTTAGTCACAAAATCTGGCTACCCCATTGACTTTGCTGGTCAGAAGGTCACAAAAGGGGATAATGTGGCCCCGGGACACTGCGACCATCATAAATATGAACCAGTTGCCAAACAACTTTCAATCACGTGACCGTAGGAATGCCAGAACGGTCATAAGTGTGAAAAATGGTTTGTTGTCATTTCAAACGGTCACTAAACGAGTGGTTATAAGTCAAGGACTACCTTTATTTATTTATTTATTTATTTATTTATTTATTTATTTATTTATTTATTTATTTATTTATTTATTTATTTATTTATTTATTTATTTATTTATTTATTTATTTATTTATTTATTTATTTATTTATCATGGGCATTTCAACAGAGGAAGAAAACAGAAGGGGGAAAAAAACATGGGCGCTCCAACAGCGAAGCCATTTCCACAAATCCGAAAGGTTGCTAGGAATGCTTACAACTTCCGGCCGGATCCCGATTTAGGGGAGGGTTCGAGAACGGTGCAAGACCCTCGGCTTGGCCCTTTTTGGCACTAGCACATTTTTGCTGTTCTCTGTATACGCCGAGCAATTATGTGTAGTGCCAATATGGGAGAAGTCAGAGACAGCAACGATTTTTCTCATTCCCCGGAGAGGCAAGAAATGCAATTTAGCACACACATTGTTCCTTGTGGGTCTGGATAGCACAACCTTGCCGTTTTTATTTCTGTTGGTCAGATGTGCAGTTTCTCCACTCTGTCGCGTCGCCTCGGGCCTGCAGATTCAGCCCTTTTGCCAGGGAACAATTTTGAAGGATATTTTGAAGGACAGGCCGGTCCTGGAGACTCCGAGTCGTTCGGTCGATGTGGCGGTTGCATTCTGACTAATCAAGGGGTGCAGTTTTATTCACTTATTTTTATTTCTTAAACTTGCATGCTCCAGGCTGCCTACCGGCGTTAAAATGCGGCATAAACCATTGAAAACAATAATTTTAAAATTGAATTAAAATTGAATTCTGCCATTCTGGGCAAAATGCCTCAAGTGGATAGAAGGTGAATCTGAAAGCACCAAAACTGGACGCGAATTTGTTGGTTTTGTAGGTGTTGGAGAAATGAAAACCGCCATCAAGGAAGTCGCCTGTATGTTGCTGTTCCGACCTATTGCAAAGCGCCTTCTTGGCAAAGAGAGGCTTAATAGAGCCTGCATAATCAAGAGCAGTGGACCTTATGAGAATTGTATTTTGGGGATGTTGGAGAAGAGAGGCCAACATCGGAGCTCTTTATTGGCCGGCTTCTCAGCACTTCCCATAAGATGGTGTTTCTTAGCCTCGGCCATTTTAAGATAGGTGGACGTGCAAGTCCCAGAATTCTCCAGCCAGTGTGGCAGGCTGGGGAATCTGGGAGTTGAAGTGTTCACATCTTAAAGCAGGTGGCTGGGGAATTCTGGGAGTTGAAGTCCATCCATCTTAAAGCAGGCTGGCTAGGGAATTCTGGGAGTTGAAGTCCATCCATCTTAAAGCAGGCCGGCTGGGGAATTCTGGGAGTTGAAGTCCACCCCTTTTAAAGCATGCCGGCTGGGGAATTTGGGGATTTGCAAGTTCATCCCTCTTAAAGCATGACTGGCTGGGGAATTCTGGGAGTTGAAGTCCACCCATCTTGAAATATGCAGGCTGGAGAATTCTGGGAGTTGAATTAAAATGGCGCCGGCGAAGAAACACCTCCCTAACGTAAACAGGTTTATGGTTGAAAACAGCAGTCTCCTGCCAGTTTTTGATCAGCCTCCAATTTCTCCCAGTTTGTTTTCAAGCATCTTTTGAGTGTGTTTTATATCGGGTGGAGATGCTTCCAGGTTTAACTGGGCAGCATTTAATCAATAAAAAGGTCCTTGCTTAGATGTTTAGCAGGTTGTGTGGTACAACACTTTGGACTTGATGCTTACGAGGTGCTTGGAAACGGGAGACACGAAATAGCAGCCGTCACAACTTTTTAAGGAGTATTTCACAATACTCTAAAGTTAAGGGCTTTAATTCTGTTTAAGACCGGCATATTTTGAATGGGTGCAAATAGCCATAGAGGGCTTTAAGATCCAGTAGATCTTCCATTTTCTGCAATTTCCTTTATGGATCAATCTATAAAGAATAACTACAAGTTCCTCGAATTACGAGCGTCCATTTAGTGACCGTTCAAAGTTAGAACGGCACTGAAAAAAGTGACTTACGACTGTTTTTCACACTTAGGACCGTGGCAGCCTCCCCCAGGGTCACGTGCTCAAAATTGCTGGGCAACCGACTCATACGACGGTCGCGGCGTCCCAAAGTCACGTGATCCCCTTTTGCGACCTTCTGACAAGCAAAGTCACTTCACAACCATGTTACTAACTTAATAACTGCAGTGATTCACTTAACATCTGTGGCAAGAGAGGTCATAAAATGGGTCAAAACTCGTTTAACAACAGTCTCGCTTAGCTACAGAAACTTTGGGCTCCATTGTCGTAAGTCGAGGACTAGACGTACTGCAGCCGTGTTTGGTCGATCAATTCCTTGGATGACATAATTGAAATATTTATAGAGCTGGTTTCAAATGATACCGCTGGATTGGGATGTTTTAAAAACACTTTTTTTTCTTTTCTCCACATTTGCTTTTATAACCGAACTAGATCTGATGATTTTTTGTGGGCATGTTTTTTTTTTTTTAAAAAAAGCATGCCTTTATTTTTATTTTAGAACTGAATATCGTTTTCTAAAATTACAAACAGAGTGCTTGTACTTGTTACAACCAAATATTTATGAATTGAAGGCTAGTGGCTTGTTCAGGGCTCTTGGGCTGAACGGAATGAATGAACTGACGGAGTGAATTAAGCTATTTTTCTGAGGCTGAGTTTGTAAAACATACTTCTTCTTCTTGTGCCATATCCGTTATCGGACGTTGGCGATCATGTTGGCGATCCTGTTTTTATCAGCAGCCGCACGAAAAAGTGCTGCTGAGTTTTGTCCAAACCAGTCCCTTAGATTTTGAAGCCACGATGTTCTTCTTCTGCCTGGACCTCGTTTGCCTTCAATCTTTCCCTGGGGGATTAAATGGAGTATGCCGTATTTTTCTGGGTGTCGCATCCCATGTCCGAAATATTCTAACTTTCGTTTTTTAATTGTTTTGATGATTTCCCTTGGCTTTCCCAGGCGGCTTCTATCACCTCCTCATTTCTGACCTTGTCCACCCAGCTTATACGTAACAGCCGCCTGTAAATCCACATTTCAAATGCTTCTAGTCTCTTCAGGTGGCCTTCTGTCAGAGACCAACTCTCTACTCCATAGAGCAGGATAGGAAAAATATAGCATCTGACAAGCCTGATTTTCAGTCTTAGGCTTATGTCGTGACTGCAGAAGACATACACAGTTAAAAAAAAAAAAGGCACTTAGATTAAAAATGATCAGGCTTGTTTAGTCTTCAACCAAAGTTAGGGTGGTGTGAAAAATTGCTGGATGGCGCAGTTGACAAATACAGTAAATAACATTTGAATCGTCATCAGTCAAAAGAAGCAGATTCACAACTTATATGCAGCTCAAAACAGAGATTGCAAAAATAACACAGCTGGTCCTTGACTTACAAATAGTTCGTTTAGTGACCGTTCAAAGATACAACGGCCCTGATAAGAGGGACTTTTGACTGTTTTTTCACACTTACGACCGTCGCAGCATCCCCACGGGATCAAAATTCGGACGCTTGGCACCCGACTCGTATTTACGACGGTCGCAGTGTCCCGGGGGGTCGTGTGATCCCCTTTTGCGATCTTCTGACAAGCAAAGTCAATGGGGGGAAAGCCAGATTCACTTAACGACCCTTTTAGTAACTTAACAGCTGTGGTGATTCACTTAACGACGGTGGAAAGAAAAAAAGTTGTAAAACGGGTCAAAAACTCACCACAAATGTCTCACTTAGCAGCATAAGCTTTGGGCTCAGTTGCTGTCGTAAGTGGAGGGCTACCTCTAATTTCGGGATCTTTTGTGTAAAAATGCCAATCGAACATCTTTTACTGTATTTCGTTTTCTAGAAATAGTCTTTTTTTAATGTGGTTAAAAATATTTTCCCAGACTACCTGCTGGGGTAGTTTTAAATACAGGCAGTCTTCAACTTACAAGATTCATTTAGCGACGGTTGGAAGTTATAACGGCACTGAAAAAAGTGGTTTAAAACTGATCCTCACACGACCATTGCAACATCCCCATGGTCATGCAATCAGAATTCAGGTGCTTGGAAATCAACATAGATTTATGATGGTTGCGGAGTCCTGGGGTCACGTGATCACCCTTGCTGAGCTTCCCAGCTGACTTCTGACAAGCAAGGTCAATGGCGGAACCTGGATTCTCTTAACGACTGCATGATTCATTTAACAACTCGAGTGATTCCCTAAACACAGAGGTGGGGAACGATGGTCCCTTTATGACTGGTGGACTTCAACTCCCAGAATTCCTGAACCAGCATGGCTGGATGGCCCTTTTATGACTTGTGGACTTCAACTCCCATGCTGCCTCAGGAATTCTGGGAGTTGAAGTCCACAAGTCATGAAGGAGCCATTCAGCCATATTGGCTCAGGAATTCTGGGAGTTGAAGTCCACAAGTCATGAAGGAGCCATTCAGCCATATTGGCTCAGGAATATTGGGAGTTGAAGTCCACAAGTCATGAAGGGCCATTCAGCCATATTGGCTCAGGAATTCTGGGAGTTGAAGTCCACAAGTCATGAAGGAGCCATCCAGCCCTGCTGGCTCAGGAATTCTGGGAGTTGAAGTCCACAAGTCATGAAGGGGCCATTCAGCCATATTGGCTCAGGAATACTGGGAGTTGAAGTCCACACGTCATGAAGGAGCCATAATTCCTCACCCCTGGTTACAAAGCGTGGCAAAAAAAAGTCGGGTGTGTCTCACTTAACAACTGCCTTGCTTAGCGATGAAAATTCTGGTCCCAATTGTACGTCAAGGACTATCTTTAAACAAAATGTTGGAAGAAGAAAGGATTCTGCCCGAAAGGACTCGCTCCCGGTCAGAACAATTTGCATTTCTGTTGCTTGGCACCCCAAAGCTATGTGGCTCCCTTGAATTCTCTTAGTGAGAGGAGAGAGGATGTTTATTTATTGATGGGACGCTAAAAGCATCCAGCAAATCCATTATTGGCCTGGCTTACCGTAAAATATCAAATATCAAAACACGGTAATGCTCGGCTTGCAATTGCTGGAGCTTTGCAAGGCAAATGCAGCAAGCTGAGCATTTAAATTGCCATTTTTAGGAAGCCATCAGTGCCAGAACGATGCAGCTTCCTCCTTTATGATACTTTCATATACATTTTTGTTTTCCATTCAGTTTTTATCTCCTTCTCCCTCTGGAAGCAGAGAACGCTGTACAGATAGTCCTCGATTTACAACAGTTCATTTCGTGTCCGTTGAACGTTACCGCGGCACTGTAAAAAGGGACTCACGACCGTTTTTGCACACTTACGACCGTCGCAGCATCCCCAGGGGTCACGTGATCAAAATTCAGACGCTTGGCAACCGACTCGTATTTACGACGGTCGCAGCGTCCCGGGGTCACGTGATCCCCTTTGGCGAACTTTCGACAAGCCAAGTCAATGGGCAAGTCGGAGTCACTTAAGGACCCTATGAATCACTTAACAACGGCGGGATTCACTTAACAACTTTGGCAAGGAAGGTCATAAAATGGGGCAAAATTCACCGGAGAAGTGTCTCAGTTAGCAGGGGAAATTTTTTTTATCTGTAGTTTGCTGGAGTTTTCCTCTGAAAGAGAGGCAGAAAGAGAGAATAATTCTTGCTTCCCAATTTAGCCTTCAGCTGTGGATTTTTTGGTGTTTGCTATTCAAGTTCAAACCGGTCCTGAAGCTGTTTATCTTTTTGAAACCAACTAAGGTTGATTAGGATTTACGACTTGCAAGATTTCCCCCCCCCACCCCCACCCCGACACCCCAATCCCCCCCCCCCTTGAGGAAAAAGTATGATTTGGCAGCAAGATTGTTCTGGAAAGAAGAGAAAACTGCACAATCTGACATTGGCTGCGTTCAGATGACACACACAGCCCGCCCAGAGAAAAATCTACGGTAGCAGCAGCGTTTTCACCAATGCTAGTTTGTTTCGATCTTGGTTAGCTTTATGGAAACTTAGCCAGTTTGGTTATTAATCTGGGGATCAGACAGCTGAGCTGACCCTGAAAATGGGTTAATTCAGGAACCAGGCGATTGTGTGAACACGGCCGTGATCTGAATGACTCGTGATGTGCGTGATTTCGGTGCCTTTAAGGAACCTGCTTGGGATAAGATTGGGCTGACTATTGTGCATTCCTGAAAATGCGACGTTCTGTTTTGGTCAAGATTTGGGGGAAACACAGAAATAAATTTATTTATTTATTTTATCCTTGTCAGTGTCCCTTCCTCCAATTTAATCTCAGTGCAATTTGTAATTCCAATGCAAAAAGAGATCTTCTGACAATTTTTTTCTAACAGCTCTGTGCCCCATGCTTTTTTTTTTTTTTTTACCCCCAAGACACAACAAGCTTGAGATGAGTTAATGGAAGCCAGGATGGATTTAGATGCATCCCAGAGCTTTCTGATGGTGTCAAGAGATGAAAAGAAGCAGGAGAATCTTTTGAGAATATGTCAACCTTCATCCCCCCCCCCCCACACACACACTTCTATCTCTAAAAACAAGTGTGCCTAAAACAGAATGCTTTGATTTTGCTCGGTTGATTCTGCATTGTGAAATGTAGGCATAATCGCCACATTTTTCTGGATCAAAGCAAAATCAGCCCTGCTTTTATTTTTATGGGCATGCCCTGAGCTCTTTAGGATGTGAGGAAAGAGAAAGAAAGAAAGAAAGAAAGAAAAGAAAGAAAGAAAGAAAGAAAGAAAGAAAAAGAAAGAAAGAAAGAAAGAAAGGAAAGAAAGAAAGAAAGAAAGAAAAAGAAAGAAAGAAAGAAAGAAAGAAAGAAAGAAAGAAAGAAAGAAAGAAAGAAAGAAAGAAAGAAAGAAAGAAAGAAAGAAAGAAAGAAAGAAAGATGCAAATACTAAATCAGGCTGACCCTGATTTGATTTCATTACAGACAGACTTAAAATAAAGGCTCTTAATCAACATCAGGCACCCACCCCATCTCAATGCAACAGGAGGAAAGGTAGTTTAATGCTTGTTTTCCGGCTTCCCGGCTCCAGAGAAGAGCTGGAATCAGGCAGCAGCCCCTGGAAAGGAAAGCAGGAAAAGGAAATAAAGGTTGCAAAGAAATCAGCAAAGATGAGTTTGCAGGTAGGATGGGAGGAAAGAGGCACCACGGATGCTGAAGGAGGCGAAACGAGGCCCTTTTACAATGTTTTCCAACCTGCCATCCGGAAAAAACACCTTAATTAGCCAAGAATTGTTTTCTTTCTCCCCGGAGCGGAATGAGCCTGGCTTCGTGTCCCCAAGGCGCATGGCAGGTAACGCACAGAAGTGTGTAACTGTGGTCCCTTCTTACGCAGCCGGGGCCCTGGGAATCCAGAGGTGTCCGTCCGTGCTGGGGAGGCAGAGCACCTTCTGGATGGACCCAGATGGAAAAGGCACCTCGGGAGATCCGTCCGGAAGTAGGGAGAAAAATTGGGATTAATTGCATTTCTTCGGCTTTCAAATCTGGGGCTGGAGACGCTTTCCTCCTGTCCTTCAGTTGCAGCATGGTGCCTTCAAAGATGCATCTTAAGGCCTTGACTCCCATGCGAACACTACATTATCGCCTTGACCTCGACTTAGAACTGTTCATTTAGCGACTGAAGTTACAACGGCACTGAAAAAAGCAACTTGTGATCATTTTTCACGCTTACAACCCTTGCGGTTACCTGATCAAAATTCTGACCAGCTTGGCAACTGACTCACATTTACGACGGTCGCAGAGTCCCGGGGTTCACGCGATCCCCTTTTGCGACCTTCTGAGAAGCAAAGTCGAAGGGGGAAGCCAGATTCACTTAACGACCGTGTCATTAACTTAATGACTGCAATGATTCACTGAGGAACTGGGGGCGAGAAAAGTCGTAAAGCGGGGCGAAACTCACTTCGCAAGTGTCTCGCTTAGCAACATGAATTTTGGGCTCCGTTGTAAGTCAAGGACAATATTGGTTTTCTCCATGTGGGTTTCAAAGTCGGGGGGTAAACTAGGAACCCCCAAGGGGGGGAGTGTTTTTCAGCTTCCATGCCCCCCTCCCCAGTCAGCAGCTGGCCTGTCTCAACACATCTGTGGGGGTCACCCAGCCAATAGTGCATTTTGAGGAGAGATCAGAGGTTAAAAGTGTCCCCAAGGCTGAATGACGGGAACATCGGCCTGATGCCATTTGAGAATTGATGAAGGCAGACTGCTTTGAAGTAGCACCCTGTCTCTCTCTCTCTCTCTGTGTGTGTGTGTGTGTGTGTGTGTGTGTGTGTCTTTACGTTGAAAAGGGAAAAAGACAACAACGTATATACCGTGTTTTCCCCAAAATAAGCCCGGATCCTATATTAATTTTTGCTCCAAGAGATCCATTAGGGTTTATTTTCTGATTAGGTCTTATTTTACCCTAACCCTAATCCTCCACTACCCCCCCTCCCCCAAGGAAACTACAATGCTGGGGCTTATTTTCCGGTGGGGTCTTATTTTGGGGGAAACACGGTACATATATTATCCCCCCTGGTTGATTACCGATAAATAATATTAGTTTTCCCACCTTGCGAAGCAGGCCCACAATTTACAGGGAGTCCTCTACTTACCACTGCTCGCTTAGTGACCGTTCCAAGTTACAACGGCACCAAAAGAAGTGACTTCTGACTGTTTTTCACCCTTACGACCGTTGCAGCATCCCCGGGGTCATGTGATTTACATTCGGATGCTGGACAACTGACTCATATTTATGACGGTTTGCAGTGTCCCGGGGTCACGTGCTTCCTCTTTTGAGACCTTCCGACAAGCAAAGTCAAGGCGGGAAGCCGGATTCGTTTAACGACCGTGTGATTAATTTAACAACTGCAGCGGTTCTCTTAACAAATGTGGCAAAAAAGTCATAAAATGGGGCAAAACTCACTTAACAAATGTCTCACTTAGCAACATATATTTTGGGCTTCGTAAGTTGAGGACTCCCTGTATAAACTTCTCCATCTATTTACAACTAATTTGGCCTGTTCTCTGTCCACTATATGCAAAAGTAAACTGGTTAATCGGTAAATTGACAGCAAAGTTAAACTTCCAAGCCCTCTGTTAACAATCTGTTATTGTGATTATCTTGTAGAAAGTCTACAACGGCTTCTTTATCTGCCACAAATCACCACAATAGTTGCCTCTGATCCATCCGGGGATCAAATAGACCTCGACTTACAAACACAACTGAGCCCAAAATTATCCGTCGCTAAGCGAGATATTTGTTGAATGAATTTTGCCCCATTTGATGACCTTCCCTGTACAGTCATTAAGCGGGTCACTGCAGTTGTTAAGTTATTAACACGGTTGTTAGGTGAATCTGGCTTCCCCATTGACTTTATTTGCCAGAAGGTCGTAAAAGGGGATCACGTGACCTGGGACACTACAACCGTCATAAGTACATGCCAGTTGCCGAGTGTCCAAATTTTGATCATGTGACCATGGGGATGCTACAGTGGTCGTGTGAAAAACGTTCATAAGTCGCTTTCTTCAGTGCTGTTGTAATTTTCAACGGTCACTAAACGAACGGTTATAAATCGAGGACAACCTGTATCTTCGCTTGGTTCTTAATAACAAAACTTTCCCTTAAAATTTTTATTAGGCACCTTCCAATAAAAAAGTATGTGTTTGTGTGTGTGTGTGTGTGTGTGTGTGTGTGTGTGTGTGTACAAGCCCTGGTCTCTCTTTCACACCATACAACCAGCATGATGTGTGTGTGTTTTTTTTCTCTCCCATTTCAGACCAGACATGTCATTCCGGTTCTTCACGTGCAACGCAAGACCATCCGGCGCAGGTGGATGCTCACCCCGAAGGAGCCCAACAATGGAGGCCGTGCAGGTCTTCTCCATGGGAGACTTGTCTGGGGCCAGCCTTTCGCTGAGGGTCCTCGGGGGGTCTCTCCCTCTTGCGGTCTTTGGCAATGGTAGAACTCACACTGGTGAGCTATCCGGTTCCGGTGGTTCTAGACTTGCCAACTACCGCCTGGGGGGGTCAAGCTGAGTCACTAGTATCTCTCCTTCCCTCTGGACCACCGAGGGAAGGGGGAGCTGATGGTCAAGCTTCAAGGATGACCGAACAGCCAACCAGCATCTCATCTCCTGGGTCAGTGGCTGGAGCAGGTACAGCCAGATGTGGAAAAAAAACACCATTTCTCTACCTGGTCGAAGTCACAGGGTGAATTCTGCATTTCCCTGGGTTTTCCAGCTGGGAACTTGGCTTCTGAAGAAGAAAATTCTTTCCTATGCCAAATAGTAACTTCCATTCCCTTCCATGAGGACTAGAAACTTGGTTTTCTGGGTTTTTTTCTTTTTTAAAAAGTTCAAAATCAAAGTTGCCTTCCTAGGAATTCTGTGTAAGGGAGCTTTAGAATTGAGGCTTTTGTTTTGAAAAAGTAGAAGAATAGAACAGAATAGAATATAGAAAATAATTAATTAATAGAATAGAATAGAATAGAATAGAATAGAATAGAATAGAATAGAATAGAATAGAATAGCAGCGATTCACTTAACAACTGTGGCGAGAAAGATCGTAAAATGGGGCAGAACTCACTTAACAGCTGTTTCACTTAGCAACTGAAAATTTGGGCTCAGTTGTGGTCATACGTCGAGGACTACTTGAATTTTTAAAAAATACTTGGACTTAACTCTCCGGCATAGCTGGCTGGGGAATTCTGGGAATTGAAGTCCCCCATCTTAAAACGGCCAACTTTGCCAACACCTTCCCAGGTAAGTCCACAGAGTCCCCCTCCCCAACTTGAAAAGTGGGACTTCAGCTAGAAATAAACCCACATTGATATCCAAACTTGCTAGAAAATGCTTTTCTGCAAAAATTCAAAGCTATTCCTGGAGAGAAATCTCCTCCTGACTATACCTGCGCACACACGACACCCCTTAGTCATAACTTGCCATCGCTGGCATCGTTAGCCCCCCCCAACATATAGATAGTCCTCGACTAATGGCCACAATGGAGTCCAAAATTTATTTTGCTAAGGGAGACATTTATTCAGTGAGTTTTGCCCCATTTTACGGCCTTCCTTGCCACAGTTGTTAAGTGAATTGCAGGGGTTAAGTTACTAACCCGGTTGTTAAGTGAATCTGGCTTCCCCCATTGACTTTGCTTGTCAGAAGATCACAAAAGGGGGATCCTGTGACCCCCGGGACACTGCGACCGTCATAAATATGAGTCAGCTGCCAAATGTCTGAATTTTGATCCACGTGACTACGAGGACCACGGTTGTTAGTATGAAAACTGGTCATAAGTCACCTTCCCAACAGACTTCTTCCTCTCCTTCCTCTCTCTCTTCCTTCCTTCCTTCCTTCCTTCCTTCCTTCCTTCCCTCCCTCCTTCCCTCCCCTTCCCTCCCCCCTTTTCTTCCTTCCTTCCTTCCTTCCTTCCTTCTTTCCTTCCTTCCCTCCCTCCTCACCCTTCCTTCCTTCCTTTCTTCTTCCTTCCTCTCTTTCTCTCAATCCATCCATCCATCCATCATCCATTCATCCCTCCCTCCTCTTTCTTCTTCCTCTCCTTCCGTCCATCCATCCATCCATCCACCCATCCATCCACCCCTCCGTCTCTCCTTCCTCTCTTCCTTCCTTCCTTCCTTCCTTCCCCTCCCTTCCCTCCTTTTCTTCCTTCCTTCCTTCCTTCCTTCCTTCCTTCCTTCCTTCCTTCCTTCCCTCCCTCACCCTTCCTTCCTTTTCTTCTTCCTTCCTCTCCTTTCTCTCAATCCATCCATCCATCCATCATCCATTCATCCCTCCC